>JABANP010000535.1:0-35091 GCA_013115135.1 Perkinsus olseni
CGCTGTGGTCCCGGTGTTCTATTCGTGTAAGCCGGAGGTTTTGGGTAGGCAGTGCCTACTAGGCACTAAGAGCACTCTGCGTTACGAGAAGAGTCTGTTACGGACAGGCTGCCATCTTAGCGTGGTTCTACTGTCACACCGATGGAGTGTACGAACGTACGCTAGTGTAACGTACAGTACGTTACACTGGCGTTGCATTCGTGTTGTGTATAACGCGGGTGTTCTCACGCGTTACGAAAACCACAACGCGTTGCGAGCGTGAATTTAGGAGTTTAACGCGTAAAGCGCGTGGTTCATTACGCCGGTATGTATAGCGTTGCGTTATTAACGCGTGACGATCATGCCAAGCCCAATGTTGAGCACTGCAGACATGAAATACAGCCGGGTTCGGTTGCCGGAAGGTATCGATGTACGAAATAATATCGAAAGTATGTGTGCTGTTTCTGAGACGCAAGAGTAATACGCTTAGCTGTCTGGTCGAGTGAATGACGGACTCCGGCAGTAGAAGAATAGGTGCAGAACTGCCGCGCCGCATTGTGTTAAGCCGCGTTTTCGTACCGCGATAATCGCGCAGTACGCGCTGTTATACCGCGCCGTGGCGTTTGTGCCAGCTAAACGCGTTATGACACTAAACGCGCGCGTTATACCGCGAAGGTGGTTACGCGAGAGACAACAGTGTTGTCATAACACATCGTGTTTGCAGCGTGAGCTTGCACTTCGCTTGTAAAGCCAGCAGGTTTTATGAGGCTTTACGCGGTGCATCTCTACTTTGTACCTGCGTGTCTCCTGGCAGGAGAGACTCGTGTGCAGCACACACCTACGCAAATCAGTGTGAGCCACGGGCTTCATTTCGCTAAACCCGGTTTAGCATGCTGAAGTGTTCCAGTCTTTTCGCGAGATTTTCGGGTTCTCCATGTGACAGTTCCAGCGATTCTGCAAAGCGGTCGCGGATCGCCTCTGTCATGCAGGTTGCTGGCTGCGTCCTGACCGCCGTGCAGGATCGGTCACCGCCATCGCCCCGTACTGGCGAACTCGGCTGGTTGGGGAAGCCCGACCACGGTGGTCCGGACCACCTTTGATCGAGGCGGTTTGTCCCGCGTTGCTGGCATTGTCGCGGACGGAGGCAATAATGCCGACATCGGACATTTCCGGACACTCTTCGCACGGAAAGAAATCAAAACTGTCAACTGGCAAGCCGCCTGGACTGTCCCCCGTAAAACCAGCTGCTGTCTTTCACAAGGGTCGCCTCTGCGTCTCGCTGGAGGCTCTGGCAGCCACTGTTGCCCTGCAATTGGGTCCGAAGACCGCCGCGTTCACCCTGTAACAGCCATAGGTGAGCAGGGCTCTCCCTAGAGACGCTTTGCGGTGTGATCGACCCCATCGCTATGCCCTATTCGGGTAGACGAAGGGTGATGCACACCGTCAGCGGCCCTGCCGGGCGAGCCGCAAACGCCAACGGAGGAGGGCAGAGACTCGACTAAAGCGTGCTCCCCGACAGTTGCCGTTCAAATAGCATGAGATAACTTTGGTCCTGAGACAATACGTGACCGTGGAGGATAGCAGCAGCAATCCACCGCGGCAGTTCCTGTTGCCAGGGCGAGCGATGCCAGGAGAATCTTTATACCGCGTTGTGTTGTTACGCGCGCTGCGTTTCGGTATTTAACTCTGATAACAAGTGATCCTCTCATTATTCGCTCCGAAGAGTTCCGCTCTTCCGTCTATGCCGCAAGCGAGACCGGATCTGGTCTTTGACCGTTGAGCATCAGGATGAGCGTTCCCATCCCTGATCCCATAATGACCAGTGGTCATTGACCACAATTAATATCATGGACTGTTGCATTGTAGGCTACAATTTGTAGCCTGGCCTATATTATATAGGCTATATACATAGCCTTCAAAAGGCGAGTGACCCGGAGAATAGCTGCAAGAATGCCCCGCTGTTTCGTAGACCGCACCACTTTTGTACCACATCGGGCCGATGCAAAACCACCCTCCGGAGCCGAAACGGGAGCCAGCCAGGAACGGAATATTCAACTCACATTCTCGCTGTCACTGTACGGCCGTTCCCATACGAGCATGTACCTCTTTATTCAGCTGCTCAACCACGCTGCGATGCTCCACTGCCCCTTTGACAGTGTCAAGTTGACACAGTCTATTTCGCGCACACGTATACTTCCTTTCGAGAATTCCCACAATTTATGAACCACTGGAGAAGAGTGATGCATCAGGCGTTCAGATAGGCGCTCACCGTGCAGAGAAGCCCGTACAGGAAGAAGGAGCAGGACAGACCCGTAACAGAAGGCATCGTGCTGACTCAGCACTGCTGAGGGTAGACACGGCGCTGCCGTCTCCGCTGTCCCTGTCGTGTACCATTCTTTGAAGGGGATGAAGGCCAATATCTTACTCCCCCGGACCGCCGGCGACAGTCAGGAAAAAGGCAAGAGAAAAACCGTGAAAAACAGAAAAACAGGAGGATCCACCGAACAGTCTCACCACTGCACCGGAACTCAGCACAGTGTCGCTATTTGAGACAGGGTCAAGGAAAGATGGAGTCGCACTCGACGAGAGTCGAACGATAATGAGATGCTTTACCGTAATCTAGGAGTGCATGCTCTGAGTATGAGACTCATGCTCGCGAGCGCGAGGCTTGCACTGCAAGGCGCATAATTAGGTCAGACGATTATCGGAGACTGATGAGGCGCAGTAACAGTAAAGGTAGTTGCAGGCTGGTCGAGGGACAACGGTGCCCGTAAACCGTTAACTAGGTTTTCTTCCCCTTCCTCGACTAGCACCGCTGCACTTGCAGCGCTGATAGTCTATCAGCTGAATAGTACTGAGTCGGGTGGCGTCTGCTGAAAAGCGTATACCCGTCGATATGTTGTCACTATAGTGCAGAATCTGCGCTGCAGAAATGCGACACTACTGGAGCTGCGACCCTGTTGTTTGGCAGGAGACAACTATAAATTATAGTTGTCTATATAGAGAATTATAGTCTATAATTCTCAAAAAGAAGTCCCTAGAAAATCCTCATAAGACAATACCTCCTCGCAGAGAATATCGGAAGTCTGTTTTTCGAGATCGAGCCTTGTCGCCCGGACATATAAGCTGCGTTCAAGCCGTCACCACGCGCATTAACTATCTTTTGGACAGGAAGAAAGAAGAAAGATGTGATATCGCTATGAGTGATAACGCCCGTGATAAACTGATAACTTTATCGTTATAACTTATCACCGTAAGTTATCACGGAAACGAATGCAAAAAGAACTCGAACTCGGGAAGTCGATTTTACACATAGCCAAACTCCGATGACGCTGTACCAGGTAAGACCCTTGCCAAACGGGGTGAAATGGACGAGAGACACCCTACCACAGAAATACGTACCTGGCTAGCAGTGCTGGTGCAAGCGGGAGCCCGAGCCCTAGCTGGAGGCAGTAGACCGGCTGTGGTTCCGTTGTTTCCTCCTTCTAAGCTGAGGTCTTCGGGCTAGTCACTAGCAGCACTCTGAGTCTGCAGGAGCGACGCGGCGCTCCTTCATGTCTCCTGCGCAGCGCAAGCGTACGCTAGAAGGTGGTCAGGAGTAAAACAGACGCGTACTTCTCCCGCAAGGCGAAAGCCTATCAGGATATATGAGGGCCCCACGGATTCTTAAGGCGCTATGGATATCATCACTATTCTCACCGACGGCGCTGAGCATTGCTGACCCTCAGCGACAACAGAGGTGTGGTATTGCTCTTGAGAGAGGTCAACATGCGTATATCCAGCGTTCAGGCGCACCGTCTGATGCCACACAGGCTCGCATGCTAACCGGCGAGCGCACCTTTGTGTCCCTACAGCCCTGGTAGTCAGGAAGTTCGGATACATACAAGTTAGCCCACTCAACAAGTAGATCCCACTCAAATCATGGCTGTTTAGATGCTGTTAGTGAGCAGGTACTCTATGCTGCTATCGAAGCGGACAAGGAGCCAGGGACCGCATCGACTTTCATGTATTTCTGAAGGTGGCCCCGGCGGCAGCAGCCTTACCGCAGCACTTCGGGAGAACGGACCATGCATAAGAGATTTCGACACCCGGCGTCTGAGACTGAATCTGTGAGTTCCTGTACAGTATTGCTAGAGAGCTGATGGGAGTGTGTCAAAAGTTACTCATGGACGGGCCAAGCCAACGGTGTGTGGTTCGACGCGCCGGCACCGACAGGCTTCAGTGTGGGGCCAGTCACCGGAATCTGGAGGACTACACACCTCGATATGTGGAGCTAAGTGAGTACGCGAGCTAGTATACTTTATCGGCTCCGCGTGTTGCAGGGTCGATGTCGTCACCAAGTTCACTCAGCAGAATCCAACCTTCAATCGAGACCTGCACCTCGTTGGGACTTCATCCCTCAGGTTTGATCAAAGCCGCTGTAGTCGTAACATTGCTCGGCCATTTTCAGCCGCCTTCGTGGCGATGCTTGCAGCCCGACTCGCCGCGAAGCCCTCAACCCCAGGTTCATATCGTAGGTGTGATGCTGATGTCTCGTGTGGTGGCACTGATTGACATGTGAGTATTCTATATCGCAGTTATCATCATGAGTGCATCGATTAAAATGTTTCTTTATGCATCGAAGTTCGATGATGATCATCGGATGATCGAACACTCCATGGCACGTTCAGCCACGCCCGATGTCTTCTGTCAAGGTCAATCTTCGTTCCAAAAACAAAGAGCAGGATTAATAAGCATCAATCGATTATTCAGTTACCGTGGAGCTGTACACATGGCCGATGTCCGAAACTTGCTCCCTAAAGAGGAGTTGAGCTTCACAGGATCGTTCTTCGGTTAAACTACCAGCGTGTTTCAGGATTTCGAAAAATGACTGCAGACCTTAAAACAATGTGAAACGCAGATTGACAGTGCAACTCGAATGGTCCAGGAAAATCTCCAATTTCGGGTAGGCCGACTCACGAATAACCGCCCAGTCTGCCGGCACATGATCGACTTTTTTACTCAGCACTCTGCAAACAAGCCGCGGAACTTGCGATACTGCGACGCTCGACCCGTTGATGAAGAAGAGCATGTTAGTGAGCGATCTCGCGATTAGATGCGTCGATAATCTCTAAAAGCCATTTTTGTCAATGAGAATTGAGAGCTGTTGTGCGAAACTCACACCGCTCGGAAGTTCTACAAATTCCCCGATCTGATGCTTCGGGTCCAGCTCGAGTATTGAAGGTGTGGATATTTTTCTGGCCGGACTGTATCAGTTACGACGTCCGTGTGCCAAGTGGCCAAGAGGATACAAAGTATGTCCTCAAGTCTTGACAGTAAGCTGTGGCACTGTCGGTCCGAATAGAACTCCTATCAGAGCATTCGTACTAAATATTTGCTTTCTTTGTCTCGTTCCGCTCCTAGCGTTGAGCACTCTCTGCCGGCGCGACGAATTCGACTACAGTGCTCCTCTGTCTTGTTAGATTGACACGTTCCTCAACGACCAGGAAACCCAGAAGGAGCTGGGCGTCTCGAAAAGTGGGAAGCTTCTAATAACGAGGTTATTGCTGTGGAGAGATCCCAAGTTGAACGTTGTCTCCCTTTTTGTAAGGTCTTTGACGCCTACAACAAATACGCGGCCTACGATACGACTCTATTTCGTGGCCAGCCTTCTTGACAAGGGGATTCGAAGGTGCAAAAAAGGGGAATCATTCACTGAGCAATGGTTCCATTTTAATTGGGCTGGCAGGATTGACGACTCAGTATTAAAACGCTCTTTCAGAAAAGCCATAATAACCAAAAAAAGCCTTCTCTGGTTATTATGGCGCATAACTTCGATACAGCGTGCTAGACTATTGTCTGGTGTTAGGAATAGGTACTAGTCATGAACGGGGACCAGGATTACGTATGTAATTTTGGTGGTACAGAGACTTGGGTGCTCTAACTTGAAGGGAGCCGACAAGTACGGCGGAGAAGTTGCGCAGCGTCCCCGCTTGTCCCCGCTCAAGGTAAGATCACTACCCGGCCCCAACGATTGTGATTAGCAATTCCCGTCTCAGCATGGAGGAGTCGAACTCGGAATGATGAGAGCCTCGTGTATTCTAAAGTCAAGCGACTCGCCATTATCGAGGTATGTTGGTTTGCCTGTCTGGAGTTGCGATACACTACATGCGAGGCAACACGGGGTGGCTAATGCCTACCATCGGTAGCATTATGTCGGCAGTACCACCGCACCCATCCCGTCCGCTTAGCTGTGTCGTGGGTAACAAATGCCGGTCACATTGTTCCGCTGTACAAGCCTCGCGAGTTGCAACAGGGATTTCATGCGCTCACCTCTCCGGCAACCTCTGGAAGAGCGACTCGACCTTTATCGCCTAACTTGGCAGGAAGCCTGCGATAGAGACTCAGAAAGTACGCTGTAGCCTTGCAAGTTTGGTTTATTCTATTCAGATCCAGAAAGAAAGTAAAACTCACAAGAGTCAGCGAGAGCGTTCTGGTAAACCATGTTGATAGGTCCTATTATGGCTATCTTCATTCGGCTACTAGTGGTTTTCATCTAAGATTACTTTGAGTTTTCCTGATTCGGCAACTCTACTCTTTGTGCTAACTATATGCACAGCACAACTCAAAGAGAGGTTGGGAACCCTTGCAAGCAGAATAGGATAAATCTCGCTGCGAGAAAGTGCCCTTGAGACGCTGGGGATGGGCAGAGGTATTGACCAAACCTCAAACCCGCGGCCCGAAAACCGGGGCCTGAGTCTGGCAATACAGACAAGAGGTTGAGGGTGACTGTAGTGGGATAGCTACTCGCGTGTTGACCACACAGTCATCTCATCTCTAGTCCCCCAATATCAAGGGATTATTTTTGAGAAGGAAAAAAATCTGTGCCGAAGGGCACCATTAGCTCCTGTAAGACGTTTGCAGGCCGTGCTGGGCTTCGGAGGATTCCTACCTCCGCACCATTCATGCCTCGAATCCAACTTTAGCGCACGCCCGATATCCAACCAGGTCCACCGGCAAGCCAGGGGTTTTATCCCCAGCAAATCGATTTCTCCTCCAAGTAACCGTGCCGTATTTCTCTCCAATGAAGTTTTTAGGATCATTTTGCAGTGATAAAGTGAGGTTTGCGGAATTTTCATGGAAGTCCTTGTACGCTGGAGTCAATGCCGACTCGGTATTACCGAAACAGCTACTCGCTTGTGCGTTGTGTTCGCGCAAAGATGTCGGAGCTGCTAATGCTTTTGGTCAGGACCCTACCGACTCTTCCGAGCCGAGGCTCCAGTGAACTCAGCTCAGTAATTTCCTAATGGCATCGAGCCAAGAATTGTCCAGGTTCTACCGGTAGTTCACTTAGAGAGCATGAGGTCAGCGAAGTACCGAGTGATGCTCCTTCGAACTATTTTCCCTCGGTTTACGGTAACCCGAGTCGGGTAACCCGGTTACCCGAGTCGGGTACTGCGTTGTCAATTTCAGAACGGGGAACAGAGTAGCTGAGCTGCTGTAGCTCGTTCAGCCTAGGTTAATGGTAACACTGACCGTGGCCCAGTCCACTGGATCGACTGAATACTGGCCCGAGCTGGCGTTGACAGTATATATTACTATCGGATATTACGGGAAGGAAAACAGAAAGTGCTGCTCGCGGGACCCCGGCGTAGGCCTCTCAGGAGCACCTTGAATTCTGGACTCTGGTACACTTGTTTGGCTGGCCTCTCTGAGGTTCGGAGTAGCCTGCCTGTCAACCCGCGGGCTTAAGCTTTCTTGCTCAGGAAGGGCGTTGTTCTCTACGATCGGAACGACACCAGAGCTTCACGCTCCAGCGAAACCACAACGGGGGCAGCGACTGCTAATACATTCGTTGCTCGACACCAAGGCAAGCTTAGTGGCAGCGCGAGTACCTTCGACAATATGCACTATAACTCAGTACACTGTACAGTACAGTCTGTACTGAGTACAGCGTGGTTATTGAAGCGGCTATTGAGGTGAAACCACTTTCGAGCGGATTTAAGTGATGACGCAATCTAGAGCTCACTGAGCTGAGCTTAGAGCTGAGCTTAAGCCCTAAGCCTTAGTGCAACACGTATAGTATACGTCGTATACTCATGCACGCATTACCAATGCAATTGAGTGCAAAGTGCCAGATGGGCCATCTGAGATGACTCTCTCAGACCAATGGTTCGCAGTGCAGCGATGATAGCTTAACGCCTGAGTAGTACTGAGCCAGTCTTTAGCTGTTACATAACGTAAAGTCGCCACTATGTTGTCGCTATGGTGCAAATTATTCGCAGCAAATGGCGGCAAGTAGCGCCGAGCTAACCTAGCTCAGCTAAGCCCGAGCATCAGCAGAAGCAGCGCCGCCTCTAGTCGTTCTAAACCCGCTGTGGTACCGGTGTTCTAGTCGTGTAAGCTGAAGGTCTTCGGGGTAGGCATGAGGAGCGTTCTGCGTTTCGAGAAGAGCCTGCTATTGACAGGCTGCCACCTTGGTGTGGTTCTCGTGTCACATCAATGGTGTACCTGCGTGTCTCCTGCGCAGCGCACGCTACAAGGTGAGCCACGAATTCAACATAAGCGAAATTCTCCTCTGCGAATTCTCATCAGGATATATTCGGGATCTTCTCCATAATGACAGTTCCAGCGATTCGCGAAGCGATCAAGCTATGGATATTACTATTATTCTCACCGACGGCGCTGAGCATTTCGAATCTCAGCGACAGCAGAGGTGTGGTATTGCCCTCGGGAGTGGGTCAACGCACCTTGAGGGATTGCTCCGGTGCACTGTCAGATTCCATACAGGCCCGCATGCTAACCGGCAAGCGCACGTTGTGTCCCGATGGCTCTGGTAGTCAGGAGTTCGGATACATACAAGTTAGACCAATCACCAAGTAGAACTCTGTCACATCATCGCTGGCCGGATGCCGCTCGTGAGCAGGTACTTTTATGCTGCTATTGAAGCCGACAAGGATCCAGCGTCGGCGCCGACCTTCTTGTACTTCGAGGGTGGACCCGGCGGCAGCAGCGTTGCCGCGGCACTACAACTGAATGGACCATGCATAAGAGATTTCGTCACTCGACGTCTGAGACTCAATCTGTGAGTCCCTGTGTGGCATTTCTGCCGAGTGAAACGTATCTCGAAAGTTACTCATGGACGGCCCAAGCCAATGGTGTGTGGATAGATGCGCCGGCTCCTACAGGCTTCAGTGTAGGACCAGTCACTCGAGGCTTGGAGGACTTCATACTGGATATGTGAGCTACAAATTGGCTACATTGTAGCCTACAATGACGCCAGCTGATATACTTCGCTTATGGACTCTTCATCCTGCAGGGTCGATGTTATCACCAAGTTCACACAGCAGAATCCAACCTTCAATAGAAACGTGCACCTCGTCGGTACTTCATCCTCAGGTGAGATGAGAGCCGTTGTAGTCACGGAAATGCCCGCCCATTTTAGCTGCCTTCGTGGCGATGCTTGCAGCTCGACTCGCCGCGAAGCCTCAACCCCAGGTTCATATCGTAGGTGTGATGCTGATATCTGGTGTGGTGTCACCGATTGGCATGTGAGTATTCTGTATCGCCGTCATCTTCATGCGAGCATCGACTGAAATGTTCCCTCGCACATCGAGCAGTGCATGGTACATTTAGTCACGTGTTTCTGCTCAATGGACGCCGCCGAATTGAAAGTCACTGACTTTAAGTCAGTGACCAATAGTGTGCTTAGCCTTCTTCCGCCGTCAACCCTCGTTCCAAAAGATGAGTTATGCCATATGATGTCGGTGCTCAGTTACCGTGGAGCTGTGCGCATGGCCGATGCCCGACACTTGCTTCCTAAAGAGGAGTTGAGCTTCTCATGATTGTTTTATGGCGAAGTTACTGGCGTGTTTCAGGGTATCCAAAATGACCGCGGACCTTCAACATTGTGATACGCAGATTGGACAGTGCAACTCAAATGGACCAGGAAAACCTCCAATTTCGGGTAGTTGGAGTTCCTCACCTCCCGACTTACGGCTCTTTCCGCCGACATTTTCCTTTCAGCCTTCTGCAACCGAGCTGTGAAGACCTGCGATGATGCGACACTCAACCCGTTGGAAAAGAAGAAAAGAAGCTAGTGAGCGGCTTGGCGATTGGACTCAACTCTGCTCGGAGACGAGCTACCTCGTACATGGTCCATGAATGTCTGCGTAAATGTCCACGACTCATGGCAGGCTGCCATTGGCAGCATACGCCACACAGTTCTAAAGAATTTACTCTGTGAACTTGAAGAGGCTCACACGGCCAACAGCAGCAGGGATAAATCTGCGACCGCAGAAGCTGCCATCAACTGCTCTTCGCTCACCAGGAAGACTTTCCACGTGCTCCTCCGGAATCTCAGACCGAAGAACGGCACTGGGTGCCGTTCTTCGGTCGCTGTGTAAATTTGACTCTTAGTGGTCGATGACTAAAATCCATTGTTCCGTAAGGGAGTGGGAGCTATTCCGCGATACTCACACCGCTCGAAAGTTCTGCCAAATTCTGATCTTTCGGGTCCGGTCTTGCTCCAGAATTCAATTTTTGAATGGATAGCATTAGCTGCGGTACTTTTGTGACCGGCTCGCATCAGTTACGACGTCCGTGTACTAGATGGCCAAGAGAAGGCTAAGTACTTCCTCAAGTTTTGGCCAGTAAGCTGTGGCTGCCACAGTGTGGCATTGTCGGTTCAAAATTTGAACTTCAAATGAAACTCCTATTATTGCAGTACTGACTGTTAGCTTCTTTTTCCGTTTCGCTCTTCACGTTGAGCACCCTCGCGCCAGCCCGACGAATTAAACTATTGTGCTCTCCTGTACTGTTAGGTTGATACTTTCCTCAACGACCAGGAAATCCAGCAGGAGCTCGGCGTCTCGAAGAAGTGGGAACGTTCTAATGCTGAGGTTATGGCTGTTCAACAAGGTCCACGCCGAGCTTGCCTTCCTCATAAGGTCTTTCACGCCTACAACAAATATACGGCCTATAATACGACTTATTTTGTGACCAGCCTCCTTGACAAAGGGTTTAAAGTAGGGAGAAGGGTGTCTTGAAATCATCCGCTGAGCTCTGGCTTCATTCCAGCGGGTGGGGGGTCTGCAGTGTTGACGACTCAGCATTTCTCCATTATCTGGTAGTCTAGATTCGTGAAAGCCTTTCACTGAAAGGCATACCTCCCACGCAGCTCATCATTGTGACCGAAGAATGTTATTGTATGGTATAGTCCTGCACTAGGTGCTAGTCATGAACGGGGACCAGGACTATATAACTAATTCTGTTGGTGCCGAGACTTGGGTGCTCAACTTGAAGGGAGCCGACAAGTACGGCGAGAAGTTGCGAGGCGTCCCCCCTACCCCAGTCAAGGTCGGATCACTCACTGATCACCATGATTGTGATGAGTCGTTCCTGTCTCAGTTTGGAGGAGTCGAGCTCGGAAAGATGAGAGCTCTCGAGTATCCGAATCGAGCGAGACTCGCCTTCATCGAGGTATGTGGCTCTGAGAGCTAAGCTCCGTCTGACAGACAGTGTCTGTCTTCATCATTTCAAAACCTACTTGGTAAAAGTTTTACTAAGTAGGTCTTAGAATTGGGTTTTACTGTGAAGGCCCAGACTCTGCGGTTTTACTAATTGGGTCTGGGCTTCATTGAATTGCTTGGAGGTTTTACTAATTTGCTCTGGGCTTCATTAAACTGCTCTGGGGTTTCACTGATTTGCTCTGGGCCCGAGACTTTGGGGTTATACTAAGTAGGTCTGGAAATGGTGTAGTTGCGATACACTTAGTGTATTACACTACCTGAACTACAATAGCATTCGCGGTGTAACCGTTGTCGGCACCATCCTGTCGGCTTGTGTTCAGGTAACAAATGCCGGTCACATTATTCCGCTATACAAGCCTCGTGAGGTGCAACAGGGATTTTATGCCTACCTCTTCGGAAACCTGTGGAAGAGCGACTGAGCTTCTCCTCATCTCAGGGAAGTCTGCGACAGAGGCTCAGAATTTCTTTCAGTAGTAGCAAGTTCTAAAAGTCCTGTATATTTCCTATTCGAACCAGAAAGAGTAAACTCACAAGAGTTAATGAGCGTATCCGGCCTATTTGATAGGTCCTATTATTATCTTCTATTTATTACTTATTCGTTTTCATCGAGATTACTTTGAGTTTGATTCAACCTCTACTCTTGTGTTAACTATATGGCTCGGCACAACTCAAAGAAAAGTTGGGAACCTGACAAGAATTTTAGAGTCTTGTGATAATCTCGCGACGGAGGTTTTCATGATCATTGTGTAGTGATCAAGAGAAGGTTTTCAGATTCTCTTTCCAAGAACTTTCTCTCTACCTCAAAAAATCACGTCGCTCTGGCCAAACCGTTGATGCATCGGTCCCGTAACGGGACTCCCGTTGAGTCACATATGAAAGTTAACTCAAGAACGGCTCTTCACTATAGCCTTGAGTCTCAAGGCGGATTCGAAAGTCCTCATCGACAAGACCAGATGAGAAAATCAACGTCTAACATCTATCAAATCCTCATGCTAGTTGCATGTTACACAATGCACTCGTGTCAATCATTCGCGATAAGAGTTGTATCTTGCTTCCCGAGTTACCACAGCCTCTCCTAGACTGCGCATGTCGGTAATGACATCACTTGTCGTCTTCAAACATGAATCGGGCCTCGATAACACGTTACAGCTTGTGACGTGTTATCGAGACCCGATCCTGTTACTCACACCTGTAACTTCCAGGGTAGGTATGCGGATCCTGATCCACGGATCTGCGCGATGATCCGGGAGCACTATTGATCCGGCTCCGTGAACCAGATCACACCAAGGTCCGAAAAGTCTGGTCCATATCCCGCAATAACGATTCTGATCCGTTATTCCTGATCCTGAACCTTGATGCAAGAGCCGGAATCTTGATCCACGATCCTGATACGCGATTCGTGATTCAGATGACGCCTGAACCAGATTCTTGATTCCGATCTTTGATCTGTGAGACAAATTCGTGATCCGTGATCCGTGTCACTCGCATGAGAAATTCTCGGCGTCGTTAAGATATTTCGGTGATCCATGATCCAGTGGCTCAGTGGATCAAGGTAGGAGATCAAAGGGGTCCACAATCGCGGCGCCTCTTCGGAAAAATCTGTGACACTATACAGCCAACCGGCAGCTGATACATCTGCCCAATAGTCTGTGTTGATATGCACAATATTTAATGTATCGGGTACACTTTTCACATTCTCGGCATTCACTCTCATGTGGGATTTGTTGCACGATCCAAAGACCCATGAGTCTTTCGCGAACGTGAAATGAGCGGTAGAGTACTTTCTCCGCCCGCCTTCATCTCTGGCGCCGTGACAAGTAGCCCTAGGCAGCTAGATCATCCCAAGGTACGACGCCATGACCCGACAATCGTCTCACGCACAGAATCACTCTTCTGTGGTATCTGTCTCTTTCAGCTCGGGTCATACTCGGGCTAATGATATTCGCCTCAGAAGGTTGGACGTTTTCCCATCCTTAGGGCTCCGCAGTTCGCTGGTGCGGTCGAAAATTATATTTCTCCTCAGCATGACTCGATTCTCAGCACCGACCATCATTGGGACTACACTGGTGGCAACGACTCATTGCCAACGAGGAAATCAAAGCGGCAACTCATTGCAGAATCATCGGACCTGGGCCGGTATGCGGAAGCTGGCTCTCGCAGAACCCATACCACAGAATCGTTTCACCCGCCATTAACAAGGACCGAGCTAAGATACCAGGTCCCCCGAGAGTAAAATCATCCCACAGTGGGATTCCCACTAGCCTCGCCGCACGGGGTCACGCCTGTTGTCTGCATCATTGTCTCCTGATGCTCTCTCTATACATGTTCTTCTTGTAGCAGTACATAATGTGATTGGCAAATTGCAGCACTAGGCTCACAGTTTATCACCGTCTTTCTTTCTGGCCCACCCGGCGAGGGTGATGAATATCGTCCATTCGTCGTAATTGCCAATTACGACCAATTACTAATTGGGGCGCACAGAAGGCGTACGGTACGCCGCGTACCACTTTATGCGTGCGAGTTGGCCCGAACACGTAACGCGATCGATTATGCTCAAGCGTATACTGTACGCCGTACAGTAGGCCAAAACTCTTGAAATTATTCTTTCTTTGCCCCACAGCGACTACAAGTGTCGACTTGCACATCACCAGTTTCATGTCTCCCAATGTTGAGTATTCCTGGTGGTGACTCGATTTTGGACCCACAAGGCAGGCTTCGAGTTCACCGTAAGCGCACTTTCATCAGGATATCTTCGGGTGAGGCTCTGCACAATGACAACTGCTCCGATTCGCGAAGCGGTCACCCTATGGATATTATTATCATTGCCACCGACGGCGCTGAGCATTGCCAACCTCAGTGACAGCAGAGGTGTGTTCGCCAGCGGGTCACATGTAAGCATTGCTCAGGTGCACTGTCTGATGCCCGACAGGCTCGCATGCTAGCCGGTGAGCGCACCTTATGCCCGTACAGCACTGGTAGTCAGAAGTTCGGATACATACAAGTTAGCCCACTCACCAAGTAGATCCCACTCAAATCATCGCTGTTTAGATGCTGTTAGTGAGCAGGTACTTTTATGCTGCTATTCAAGCGGACAAGGATCCAGGGACCGCACCGACTTTCATGTATTTCGAGGGTGGCCCCGGCGGCAGCAGCCTAACTGCAGCACTTCGGATGAACGGACCATGTATAAGAGACTACGACACCGGAAATCTGAGATTGAATCAGTAAGTCCCTGTATCGAGCATATATAAGAGTGTCTGAAAAGGTACTCCTGGACGGGACAAGCCAACGGTGTGTGGATCGACGCGCCGGCTCCCACAGGCTTCAGCGTAGGGCCAGCCACTCAAGGCTTCGAGGACTTCATACTGGATATGTGGGTTCCCATTACGCCAGCTGATCTACTGCGTTTACGGATTTCGTGTGTTGCAGGGTCGATGTTGTCACCAAGTTCATTCAGCAGAATCCAACCTTCAATCGAAATGTGCACCTCGTTGGAACTTCATCCTCAGGTGAGGTCAAAGCCGTTGTTGTCGTGGTATTGCTCGGTCATTTCAGCCGCCTTCGTGGCGAATCGCCACTGGCGATGCTTGCAGCCCGACTCGCCGCGAAGCCTCAACCCCAGGTTCACATCGTAGGTGTGATGCTGGTATCTGGCGTGGTGTCACCGATTGACATGTGAGTATTCTGTATCCTCGTCATCATCCTATGAGCATCGATTGCGAGTGTCCTTCATACGTCGAGCAGTGCATGGCACTTTAAACCCAGCGCCGGCAGCTCGCACGCTGACAAACGACACTATTTTCAGTCTTCTTTTCTCGTCGTTTATCTTCGGCACCTTTATTCGAAGAAAATTTGGAGCAGCATACGAGCATCAATCGATTGTTCAGTTACCGTGGAGCTGTGCACATGGCCGATGTCCGAAACTTGCTCCCTAAAGAGGAGTTGAGCTTTCTGGAAGCGTTCTATGCTGAAACTACTGGCTTGTTTCAGGATATCGAAAATGACTGCGGACCTTCAACAATGTGATACGCAGATTGACAGTGCAACTCAAATGGACCAGGAAAACCTCCACCTTTCGGGTAGGCCGACCTCATGAAACTTCCCCTGTTTGCCGACGTTACGTCGGCGACGTAAGAACGACTTTTTCCTTTCAGCCTTCTGCAAACGCGCCGTGGATACTTGCGACCGTGCGACGCTCCTGCCGTTGGTGGACAAGGGCATAAGCCAGTGAGGGGGATGGCGACTAGATTCAACAATGTTCGCAGACAGGCTACCTCGTTCATGGCCCATGTATGTCTGCCACACAGGTTCTGAGACACCATAGTATGGTGACCATACAGTCAACATATGGCGGAAGGAAAATCTCCAAGACCATTTTTCTTGATACTTTGTGAAAGCCCTCCTGCGGAATTTACATCACTCGAAAGCTCTTCAGTTCGGTCTCGCTCAAATATTCAAACTTCGAATGGAGCGGATTAGCTGTGGACATTTTTTAACCGGACTGTATCAGTTACGACGTCCGTGTACCAAGTGGCCAAGAGAAGACAAAGTATGTCCTGAAGTCTCGGCCTGTAAGCTGTGGCACTGTCGGTTCAAATAGAACTCCTACGATTATGGCAGCCATTGTGGATGCTAGCTTGTTGTTTCGTTCATCTCCTCGTGATTAGCACCCCCTGCACTCCAGCGAGGCGAATTCGACAACAGTTTTCTCCTTTTTGTTAGGTCGATAAGTTCCTGAACGACCAGAAAATCCAGAAAGAGCTGGGAGTCTCGAAGAAGTGGCAACCTACTAATTCTGAGGTTATAGCTGTGCCAAAAGAGTCCACGTTGATCTTGGTTTGCTATTTTGTAGGTCTATAACGCCTACAACAAATACACGGCCTACGATACAACTTATTTCGTGACCAGCCTCCTTGACAAGGGATTGAAGGTAGACAAAGGGAAATCATCCACTGAGCAGTGTCTCCATTTTTGTAGAGTTTGCAGAGATGACGACTAAGTACTCATTGGTTAGCTTGCCGTATTTGGGACATCAACTTAAATACAGGGTGCGAGTCTGTCGTACGGTGTCGCAACAGGTTCTAGTCATGAACGGGGACCAGGACTATATAAGTAATATTGGTGGTACAGAGACTTGGGTGCTCAACTTGAAGGGAGCCGACAAGTACGGCGAGAAGTTGCGGGGCGTTTTGAAAACGGAGTTCTCGAATAATACTTCGAGTTTGATTCAAGCTGCACTCTTGTATTAACCGTAGGACTCACCCCCAACGTTACGATCGATTCCAGACCGAGATCAACTGCCTTCTCCCCGGCTGTTCGATTCGCGACACGAGCTTTCTTCCCAATGTTAAGCGAGTTCGCGGACGGTAGGCCGGGATTTTTATCATTAATCGTTAGGTAGTCTTCATACTGGATCCTTCTTGTCATAGTCGTCAGAAATAGACGTAGGAAGAGCCATCAGCAGATGGAGGGGGTCGTTACTAACGACTAACGACTCGGTAGATACACATGAGGAGTAGACAGTCGCGTCGTAGACAGAAATCGTGTCGCGCAGGGTCGCACGAAAACGACGCACTGAGAGATATCGTTAGAGGCCTAAACGCTCGAGCAGATTACGAGTATGCTCTAATAGAGAGCGAGATAGCGGTCTCGTGGAAGAGGTAACATAAAGTAGATGTGACCTGGCCCAGGTCACCTGGGGACGTAGTACACAGTCCCAGGGTCCAACGTAGATAGCACGCCGGTGGCAGACAGAAGGGAAACCGGTCGTAGAGGTACGAGGTTGTTCGCGCGCGTACGCACGAATCTCACTCGCCCATTATTCGCTGCATGAAACGGTTGCAGCCCATCGGCTGAAATGGATGGAAGGGGAAGCTTTGAACTCCCATTATACTCAATCCTATATCCATCCCAGGTGTTGTTGAGTCAACCAGTGCGGGTGCTACTACTAACAGAGGGTCAGTGTCATAGACTTCCGAAGTCTGACTTTCGTCGCCTAGAACTGCCAACCCTCGGTAAGTTGAACCATCGGTAGAGACAAGCAACAAACCAACCGGGACGAAGCTCCTTAGAGGAGGAATAGGAGGCACCTAGGATCAGCATGGACGACGTAGATGCCCTTGATGAACGGGTCGGTAGTCGTACTTCTAACCGTAGGAAGAGCGTTAGCCTCGACTACTGTGGACCCTCGTGGGCCGCAGCCGAACCGCCTTCTTTGAGAGGGACCGAGAAGAGCTAGATGAACTACCTTGCTGTGGATCTAGAGGAAGGTCTTGACAACCACGTAGAGCAACGGAGCGTCGACGACTCGGGTCGTAGAGACTCACTAGAGACCTTACCTTGAGCTTGTTGAAGAAGAATCTTGGACTGATCCGAGCCGTCGGTGCTAGCCGGCATCAGTAGACCAGCCACCGGCAGCGTCTTGATAGACTCGAACGCCCTTCTCAAGATGGTCATGGGCCAAACTCTGCAAGGCTCTGGCCGGAACCCAGTTCTTTTGAGCGAGGGCATAGACAAAGCTAGCCTGATCGGGACCACCTTCAGATAGAGTTCCTGATAGGAGACCACCTTCCTAGCAGACCGCAAAGCTTATGTAAGTTGAGATCGACGATACGCTATCGCCCGCTGTCACGAAATTTTTGGACACAGTTGGCTGTCTCGGCTTCAAGATTCATGTTGAAAGTGTTTCCTTTTTGCTAGCCTAGCATTACGTTTTGATGTTGCTAATAACTTGTTATTGTAGCTATGACTCAATGGCCCCCTGTAAAGTGACTCTTGTTGAACCGGGCATAATGAGAGTTTATAGGGAATGAGAGACACTTATTGCGCAGCAAGCGACGCAGAGCGACGAGGAATCTGACGGTCTCAGGTCCCGCCAGAAGAGGAGGACCCTGATGCGCACTATTCTTGTAGCACTAACAGAGAGGCGCGCCAATTTTGACACCGTGAGACCAAATACGAGACAGACAACAATAAATTGAGTCGTTCTGAGAAGTTTTTGATCCGTCGGCTCGTCTCGCGTCATACTCAAAATATGTCAGATTATCCATTGCGCGACTCAGCAAGGCGACCAAGCAGCAGTTTGAAGTAACATTTTTCCACGGCGGGAAAAATGTGAATTCCGTCAACACTCAACCGTAATCGAGATCAGAGCTTTATCACGAAGCTGAACGGGTCATGGGCGCCCTCCGGTATCCTCACTCCCCGCATACAGCGAGCTCTCGGGCTAAAATCGACGAGCTCACGTCCGCCGAAACCACAGCGTGGCTTTTCACTGAGAAATTCTCGGAAGCCGCGAGGGAAAGAATTGCAGCGAGTTCGGGTTCCCGACGAACCCGAACTCTGGGAAATTTTGCGTATAACGAACTAACTAACTATAACTATAACTAATCTTTTTCCGAACTTTTTCTCACGCATAGAGTGCACGTGGTGATTTCGTTCACAGCAGCTCTCCAAACTACATTACTATTCTGGCTTTAGGCCCACAGTTAGTGTAGCTAACTCGTTTCGCAGATAATCATCCGAAAAGGAATAAATTCACTGAACACATCAGAAGCTGTCCTTCAGCAACCTCCATGAGCAAACACATCCACTCAAGTCGTGCGCCTGAGGTTTTTAGTCAGCTCAGCAGCACGCTTTTGAGATGCTTCATCTTCAGCCCTCAGGAAGGGATTGCACAGCAGCTCGTCAGCCAACATAGACGGTACCTGATGCAAAACAAACTTCGAATATATGGATAAAATCGCAGCTAGGATTCAAGAGCTGACTAAAAGGTGAAGTGGAAACCTCACTGGATGCTCACTGAGTGTGGCTCCAGTGAACACAAAGGCTTGTGTCTGTATCACAATAGAAAACTGCTGCAAACGAGCTCCGAGGCGCAACATGCAAAATGGTTCTCAGTCGATTGTCATGCAACAGCAGAGCTGCTTCGGTACGCATGGTGAGATCGCGTCTGAGTGATAAGGAAGTTGGCGATCACCTTTCCATCACCTCAGGTAAGTTGCCGACTGATAGTCTAGGTGATTCGCCTAGTACGCGTGCTCTGCTTTTGTGTAACACGTGCTGCAAGCCGCTTGAGAGCGCGCGCCCATCATCAGCGCGTATGATGACTGCAAGCTTCCGTTGCGTCTCTCCAGTAGTGGGCCATGAGAGTCATTCTTGACGAGAGCCCTATCTCCTTCGAATTACCGTAGCCTCTCCTCTACGCATGTCAGTAATGACATCACTTGCCGTCTTCAAACACTCATTGGTGAGGGTCCACATAACGGGGCAAAATTTCCTGAAAGAAAAATTTTCTCCCCAAAAACCGTATTAAACATCCGACGGTATCCAACGAAGACGTCCTCTCGCTATTGATCTACTGATCAATCGCAGTTATCAGAAAATGAGAATCCCGGTGAGGTCAGTCTCAGATCCATCAACCTGTCGATCCGACTGATCTTCAACGACAAGCAAGCACTGGTCCTTCAACGATGAGTTGAAGAATAGGAATAAACCACCAAGACGACACAGCAGGAACTAGCTTACGCGTTCGATTGTGAATATTCATGAGCGCAGAACATAACGGTATCCTTCGGCAAGCCGCGTATCTTCTGCAAGGTCGACCAGAACTGGCCTTTGGTACCTGCGGGGCATCAATTTCGTGGCGCGCGGTAAAAGGCATCGAGTAAAAGGAATTATCACCTTCAAACATGCGGCCGCAGCCGAAGCACAAATAGAATTATCTCCGCAAAAAGAAGGCGTTGGCCTCCCAGGGGAAGTGAGTATCCTGAGGTTGACTCTCGTAAGATACGGAACAGGTCAGGGTGCGCCCCTCCCTACCAACATGGCCTCGGGTATGGCCAGGCAGGTCGTATACCTTCACCGTTAAATCTCCAAATTTGAACTCGTCGCCTCCCTCAACCGCCTTATCCAGTCCTGGGAGAGAAGAAGAAATCTATGCGTAAGGTTATAGGTGAGAATCCTGTTCACATGCATGCCTCACAGAGGTTAACCCAGGGCGAGCATACTCAACCACAAGATACCTCCGACTGTATACAAAACGCTGTAACTTTGAGAACTACACGAAAGAGAACTACGAAGATTCCAACTTCGGAATGTCCGCCGGTTGAACGCCTCACGGGTGGATCGAACCCGGGTCGCACGGCCGCCAGCAGGCTCACCATCTATTTGGCCATCACGCCCGGGTCCAATGACTCTGCAATGAGTCGCCGCTTTGATCTCCTTGTTACCACCAGTGTGGTCCCAATGGTGGTGAGTGTTGAGGATAAAGTCAACACTAAAAGGAAATATATTTTCGAGCGCACCCGCGAACTGTGAGGCTCGGAAGCCTTCAAGGTCGAACATTCGTCCGAGAATGGCCCGAGGTTAATCAGACAGATACCATAAATCGCCCGAATCTCACGTCTCGTGTGCCCTGCCACCCGGAGAAGGAGACATCAACTTGTAGCAATTCGGGAAGACGTAATATTTGCAATAGTCGAAAAGAACAGATAAAACACAAACGATTATCGAGCCGCGCTGTATGGAACTAAGACGTCGCACGTAGCAGTTCTGAAAAACCCGGGGAAATGTGGTATGAGGGAAAACACGAAAAAAACCTCTTCACCATCACGGTTAAACTGCACTGGAATCTTTCTACCCGTCGTTGGCAAGGATCGACTTAAGATACCAATTCCATCAGATATCATCCCACCCACTCACTACCGTCCATCATAATTCGCTTTCCAGTTCTCTCAGGAGCGGCCCGGCTTCTGGCGTGTCCACCAAACCAGTGGTTCCGGTCTAAGCAAGAACGAACAGAAATTTTCGGCGGAAACCTCGGAAATTTCCCGATATTTTTCAGATATTTTTCCAGAAAATTTCTCAAAACTCCACGAAACTAGCATGATATTACCTTGGGGCAGCGAAGAATCCAACCATAGTTGTCCTTTAGACAGGGGTACGCGTCTAATTTCGAGGCGCGGTGACGGAATCTTCGCTGAAAAAAGTACACAAAGACGATGAAAAATCATCCCCATTCAATAAATCAATTATGCCAATCAAAACCCCTTCTAGGGCTCGATTTTTACCACGAAAATGCGGCTCCAAAATCAATTCTGAGAATTGATCCAGAGTTCTGGCCTTCAAGAAATTCTGTCGCAATATATTGCAGTTTCATCCGTGATACGTGAAATGGCGTTTTTTTCGAAGAGGGAAATCGCGCTGTAGCTCGCTCAGGTGTTCTACGCGCGTTCCGCGAAAGCAGTCTGGGGGTACTTCGAGAGTGCTTCAGTTTTGTCTCACGATCGGCGAAAATAATTAGGAAAAAAGAAATTACGGAGTTGAATTTTCGACGCTATCGAACCTGACTGGTCTTCTGAGTTTCGACGCTCAACGTTCATTCCGCGGACATCCAAGCCGATGGTTACGCGAGGAATTTACGAAATAAAAGATACTCAGAGTTTATAATTAACGATGGGGCTGATCGTTGATCGAATTTTATGTATCATCAATAACTAGTATCATTTTATTTGAAACTTACTAGGGTCGACCTAAGATACCCCAAACCTTACCAATAGCAGCATCTCCGTATAAGAACTTTCGACCAGCAGTTTGCATCATTAATAAAAGATTCAACTTAACTTATACTCATATCGACCCACCTTCAACCTAAGATTCCTCGGCGGTCTATCGATGTCCAACAACAGCGTCACAATCAATAATTTCGTGGCGCGTGACGTTTTTTCGACGCTAGTGCTTTCGAACAACTCTACACCGTGGCTTTGTGTATCCTCAAGTCGTCAGAAATCGATTTTCGAGAAATCACGTACCGTTTAACGTATCGAGATGGTAGTCCTTGCCCGGAAATTTTCAGATTTTTTCGTGAATTTTCATAATTTTTCGTAAATTTTCTTTCGTATTTTCTCCGTATATCTTGCGTTCTGCCATCAACAAAAACTAAAAATTGAGGATATGTTCGATATAACCGATCGTGAAACTAAAAATTCATTCTAGGGCCAAATTCCGCGCGTAAAAATCAATTCTAGAATCCACATTTTTTCAGAATTAATCACCGAAATTTTCAGAGATATTTACAATTTTTATGATTCTCTCAACTCCCGTTGGCACTCCAGAATCCTCGGTTTCCACTCGGGCCTCTCTCGCCGAGTCACTGCTGCCCATCACCTCTAAGGAGCATCACAAAAATCCGACTGATCTCTCTGGCGTTGGACCAGCGTAAGTTTCGGTTTTTTTTTCCGAAAATTCTCGGAAATTTTCGAAGACTTTCGGAAATTTTCATTTTTTGGTGTGAAAACCTTAGAATTTCCTTTTTCTAGTCACTCGATGGTATTGGTCGCTGAGGGAACAGAAATGGTGAAGTTGAATCGTATAGGGTGCGGCAGTCACCGGAAACATACATGACAATTTTTTCCCAGAAATTCAAGTTTTCGAAAAATTTTCGTAGAATTTTCTGAGCCGCTTAATCGCAGAATCGATCAACGCGAGAATCTTCTGCAGTTTATCATTTTTTCGTTCTCACGGAACCGTTTTTTAGATACTCGGTGATGGCAAAGACGTTGGTTGGCAGCGGTATGATGGGTATGGCCTTTGCTGCTACGCAATTCGGTGAGTTTGGGCTTGATGGAATTTTATTCTCATTAAGGAGAATTGATTGTCTCTCAATGAATTGGATGAGCTCGTTCGAAAGGTGATAGTTTTTTTGCGATTTACGGAAAATTTGGCGTCACGATTTTTCTCGCCGTTGGACCTCATTTCTGAGAAGGGTTCGAGAAATGGTTTAAATTTCAAAAAAAATCAACCTCTTTCACCGACCCTATTTCTCATCGAATCTGGCGCGACCACTGTGAGTTCATTCGACCGTAAACTTTTTCAGAATTTTTCCCTTTTTTCAGGTGTAATTTTCGCCGCCGTTTTCTGCATCTTCGCGGGAGTTGCCAGTTGGTTCTCGCTCTACCTCATGTCTTACATCGCTCAAGGTTACGATTCGAAGACCTACGGTATGATGTCTTTCTTTAACGTCACGAGTCTGGTCAACCCTAGGATACGCTGGTAGGGCTGAATCGGTGGCTCACTTGCTCTCTTGCAATTCCTCAACGCCTTGTGGTTGATAGAAATACACGGAGCTGGAATTCACTAGGAATATGTGTTGAACGGAGTTCGACGGTCAGGATTGGGAAGCGCCTTTTGCGTGACTTTTTTTCTGAGAGATTTTTTTGTTCATGGAAAATTCGGACAGGCTGAAAATATCCGTGGTACCCATGAAAGTTAACATATTTTCGGCCTGGAAGTTTCTTCTGGACATTTTTTAAGAAAAATTTCTTTAGCTTTCGGAATCAGTATATTTTTTGGCCAAAAACTCATAACAAAATTCGCCAAATCGCATTCTTGAACCGAAAATTTTGGTACAGTTATCAATCGGATGATTTTTCCATTTTTGATTCGAAAACGAAAATTTATCCGTGGACAGTCTCCGCTGGAGACTATTGCCTTTTGCGATCACCTTTCGACACATTTTTCTCAAATCCAATTTCCCGTTTCTCAGGTTGGTGGACTTATCGGTGGTTATTAAAGGCCTGGGGGCATCAGTCGGTTTTCTTCTCATCGCCGGCACTCTATTCGCTGCGATTATCGAGGATACCCACCCTACTGGGTTGGCTCCTGAAACTCTGAAACGGCTGGTCATCGTCGCAGTTGTGGTCATACTCTCTCCTGTTATATATGCTCATCGTTTGACGACAACAAGGTGAGGAGAAGGGAAATTTACGGGAAATTTTACGATTTTTCGAAAAAAAATTTACATGGATTTTCTGTGAATCGCTATTTTTTTCTTGTCTTTCTGATTCAGAACTGTTCTTCTTCGATTTACCAGTCGGAAAATTTCCCGATTCGGAAATTGAATTTTGTGAGCGTCAGCGCGGTGACCACCGGTTTGGTTATATTCTTACCGACGATGATCCTGCCCTATATGACGTATGGTGAGGATGTTGGAGGTAATCGATCATCAGGGCGCGCGCTTTTTTGAATGGCGGTGTTGTCATTTTTCAGCGAATTTCCTGACGTCGATGCCGGTGAGTGATGTTCCGATAAAGATCGCTTACGTTGCGGCAGCGCTTTCGGTAGGTCGAAGCGCGTGTTTGGCGAAGGAAAAGATATTCTTGTGCGTGCGTTAGGGAATCTTGTTGAGTGAGGTCGTGTGATTATATTTCCGGTTGTAGAGAAGAATCTTTTTGACTTAGGTTGAGCATGCTTGTGGCAAGTAAAAAGATTCCTTTTTTTAGGTGAGCTTCTCGCTGCCGTTGACGATCCATCCGAGCCGACGAAGCGTCGAACTTTTGATTTACCACGGGAAGCCTCCGACTTGCGATAAGGCCGAGAGCAGACTCAGGTGAGTAATCGAAAGGTCCCTGGTTCGAACCCCGGTGACGGCATTTTCAGATTTATTACGACTACGGTTATGCTGCTTTGTGTGGTGCTACTCTCGTTCGTCGTTACGTCATTGGGAACGGTATTTGAGTTTGTGGGGCTGATCTGCGGCAACCTGCTGTGCTTTGTGATGCCCAGCTACCTGTATTGCAAGGTCTTCTATTCAGACAGGCACACAATGGCGGGATGGAAACGATGGTAATATTTGAAGCGGGAGGTCGTGGGTTCTATCCTGGCTTGGATATTCTCATTTTAATGCGCGCTGGAAAATTTTTGCTCTATTCACGGGTTTGGCTTTATTTTTTCCGGTACCGCTTTCGTTTTTTTGTTTCGAATGAAATTAGCTACACAAATTTCTTACTTTTGTGTTTCGGTTGCCACGTTTCAAAGTTAGCGGAGGTCCCTGGTTCCATCCTTGGGAGGGGTAATTTTACTGCATTTTTCAAGGTACTGGAGCGCCTTTATGTTCGTGTGCTCCCTGCTACTCTACCCCGTCAGTCTCACTGCTATCATTTACGAAACTATCAACGGAAATAATTAAACTTTTATAATTTTCCAGAAAAAAAGTTGCTATTCATCCGTCGAAAAAGAGTGACAGAAAAAATTCTCACTCTCGTATTTTTCATGAAAAAATTTTGGAAATATTTATTTTGTTCTAATTTTCTCTGTTGTAGTCGGGGATTGTCTCCAGCCAGTCCACTGGGAGATATTCGATTCAGCGAATATTGTTTTACTATTCGCATTCGTACTGTCATCGAAGCTTCTCGGTGGAGAACGTTCTATTGGTCGTTTCATTTCGTAGAGGGCCTTTGGTTGGTTCAATGGTTGGGGGAGGGGCGAGTGAGCTGAGGTTGGGAAGAATCTGTTCTCAAGGGCAGTTGCATGGTAGCGCCTGGCTCGATCGTGCTGAGAGACGTGGCGAATGCGCCATGTACAGTAAGGGCGAGGGTTCTATCGGTATCATAGAGAGGGGGAAAGCACTGATGGCAAAAGTTGGAGAAAGTTTCGAAGGCCACTATTGTGTATTATTGGCGTGACAGCCGGCGGCCTTTGTGCTGAGAGACGTGGCGATTGTACCATGTACAGCACGATGTACAAGGAAAGCTTCAGCTGTCAGTTTTTCTTCGTTGTTGTATCGTAGGGGTATCCTGCCTGAAGTTCATAAGGTTTAGTTCTTCCTCGACGCTGGTTATGGCCTCCTCAGCGTTGAAGCAGCAGAGCCGTTCGTTGGTGCTCTTGGAGGAGTTGAAAGTAGTACTGGGGAGATGGGAATTCTCTGCATTTCCTACCGACTACCTCTTCTCTGCAATTCTGGCATTCTCTTCCTGACATGAAGGACACAGAGAAATCACTGAAGTGGGACCAGAGACGTTGGTGGAGGAATTTTCCCTAGTTGATGTGGACTGGTGAAGATAGGCGTAAAACTGCTGATTTACTTTTTCGCTCGCGATTGATATTTTTCCCGGATTTTCCGGTCGATATGGTAAGGAACTCCGTACCAATCGATTTCGTTTTTTTGTGATTATATCAAGTTGACCTCGATCAGAATCGGCAAGTTGCAGAGGGGCAGTTGTCGTCCTTACTGCAGGACTGCATGCCGACGAGACGGGTCACCGTTCGGGCTGGATCTAGGCGACAGGTGGGTCGATCTCTCAGCGCGAAAATTACTTTTTCTTACAAGTGGATTTACGATTTGAGTTCGTGAAAGGTCTAGCAGCCAGTTAGGTCGTATTGTTGTTGTACTCCAGAATAACGAATGAGGGTTGATCGACTGGGTTAAGAGGGAAGGGAAGAGAAGGGATAATTTTGTTAGCTGCAGATAGACAGGGAAGGAAGACACGCTGGCACATCAGAATTGTGCTTCTTGCGCAGCGTTCAGCGTGAGAACTTTTTTTGGACTGGTCGTGTTTTGCGGTCAGAAAAAACTGGAAAAATCAGCGCGGGAGTGGCAAATTTCGGGAAAATCGGGGAATTTTCTTAGTTATCTTTCCCAGGTACAATTTCGCCAATTTTCACCGGCGGTCGTTGGACTGATTGCGACTATGGTGTTGTATCTTGCAGCGGCCAGAAGAGGATACACGATTGGGGAGGAGTAGTAGTCGCGGGTGGAATTGAACTGATACACGAAAATATTCTTCTAAAGTGTCGTTACACGGAGCAGCGCCTGGCACAGTTGGCCACGTTTTTCTACTCAAAAAGAGTCAGCTTTCTCACCAATAACAATGGCAGATGAAAACTGGCTTTAAACTGGGGATTAGCAGTACTGCGAGATTTTCCTCTGCGATAGTGATAGGTTCTCCTACGGTATATTTTTATATCATAAACTTACGGTTGAGTTATGTCGTTTTTGTGAAAATAACCACTCACGCTGATTTGCAGTGGAGAAACGTTGAGAAATCGTCGTACTGTTATTGACCAAATCTGTTTCCGGAATTTTTCGTTTTTTTCCAGATATTCAGAAACTTTGTCGTTGAAGAAACGGAACGAGCGCCTGAGCCCACTCAGTGCGACCGACCGAATGAAGCAATTGACGTTGCAAGTAAAATTTTGCAATCGCAATTTTTGTTGCCGAATCGCCGTCCTTGCAGGTTGTTTTACCGTTTTTCGTCACGCGCCCGGAAATTGCCAGGTCGTTTTTGGACTTTGTTTTCTCTGGGAGATATTCGAAGATTGGTGGGGTGGAGAAATTTTCAGGTAAGTATTTTTGTGGCGCGCGGTCGCGGATAATTTCGGCAATTTCCCGTTACGCTGAGAAAAACGGGTGGAATGTTGCTTGCACAGTCCGATGTGTGAGGGAAATTCCAATTGATTCTACTGGGGAGCCCTGTGGAGGTTGATGGAGAAGGACGCGCGCGACGTCGTTTCAGTCTTTGATTCCAGGGAACTTCTTTAGTGCGAGTTTGATGTTGTTTTGAATCAGGGCGTCTTGGTTCTCTGGCCCCGCTGGTCTTCAAGCTCAATTTGGCGTGTTTTTATGCTGGTGCTGGTGGTGGTAGGAGGTATCTTAGTGACCAGGTGATACGGTTTGTGCTTGCGTGGAATTAACTGCTGTAAAATAAGATATAAGTATGGCTATCCCTAATCTAATATCTAGATAAAATAATAGGTATCACAATAAAGGTCTGCGGAAGGCGACTTAGGGAGTGAAGAGGGACCGCGGAGGCGTGGCTGGAATGCGGTCCCTTCAGATAGCTAATCGTTGAACTGCGCATAAAGCCAGTTCTGTCTTCGTCTCAACAATACACGTATGCCTTGTTTAATATATTTAATAGGTACTAGTTCTCCGTACCCGTACTAGGTTCACAGCTTGAAACGTACTCCGTACCGAACTTTCCTCGACCCCAGTACGGTTGCCCAGCCAACCATGGTGCTTCATTCTCATTTGCTTTCTTCCGCTCTCAAACTCGCATTTCACGTCAGAAGCCCATCCGAGCTGATAATCTCCACCGTGCGGTCTGACAGCGCGGAAATAGAGGTCTCAAGCGAATCGGAGTCTTTTGCGGTTTTCTGAGAAGCGGAGGAACAAGACTCAATCTGCTTATTGTTTTTACGTCAGCAAACCAAAATCGTTTCAAGTCGAAGGGCATGGCTTCGTTTCTGACCTGGATTTGACTTGAGTATCTTGAGGTTGATTCAGGTCCTCGGTATTTCTCGAGTAAGTCTTTCATCGTCAGCAGCGCCAGATGGCAGCGACGATGCAGGTATCTTTTACCCAAGCCTAGCTCTGATTACCATTGGTAGGTCGACCTCTTGTTATTCTCATGCGTGTATAATTGATGGCTTGTCCAGAAGAAGGAGTTTCACCCGTGATCTTGAAGTTCCGTTTTAGCAAAGTGGAAAACGGGACGCGAAAGGCGAAAAGTTTTTTTCGTATCGCGGGTGAAAGAAAAAAATGAGAAAATAATTCTTTTTTTTCCGACGAATAGAAATAGTTTTATCGCAGAGAAAGAATCGCCGTGAGCGATGTGAAATGCGAAACGTTTTTTCATTAGTGTTTTTCATATCGCAGGGGAAACTCCAACTTTCCAAATCATCGCGAAAAGTTGACTTGTGCTTGGCCGTGACGAGCATTCTTCGGTTGTCATCTCAGCTACGGTGGTGCTGGAGGCTTACGGCGAGTGGTGGAAGGGACGAAAATTGGGAAATGTTGATACCAGTGAGATCGGGGCGTGTTGAAAGAACGCAGCGGGTGGAGTTTATTTTGTGGCCGTTGAAGCTGGGACGTACCTTTGTCGTATGATTGATCGCGTGCGAGATTGCACGGATCTTTTGTAGTGAGTATCTTCTATCTCCTTCAAGGTTGGGCGTATCTTTTGTAGTGAGTATCTTCTATCTCCTTCAAGGTTGGGCGTATCTTTTGTAGTGAGTATCTTCTATCTTACTCAAGGTTGGGCGTATCTTTTGTAGTGAGTATCTTCTATCTCCTTCAAGGTTGGGCGTATCTTTTGTAGTGAGTATCTTCTATCTCCTTCAAGGTTGGGCGTATCTTTCCATTGTTAACGTGATTAGTTCGTCGTACAGCTCAACGGCCCTCAGGTGACCCGTCCACACCAAACGAAGAATGGGAAGAATCTTTAGACGCTGGTGGAGAGTTCGACCTACAATACGATAGGTTAACCTGCCTGGTAAAAGATATCTTGTGCGTGCGTGCAGGTCAAGTATCTTTGTTAGATATGCTACTCTGAGATGCAATCACCGGCTGCCCTCGTTTGCGGTCACATGTTCTGCTGGCGATGCGCTACTGAATGGTTGGAGGAGAGGTCGTCGAGTCTCGAAGGGTCCCGAGGATGCCCCTTATGTGCGTAACGGTTGATCGGTCCGTAATAGTGTTGTTTACGTAACGTGAGTCGTTCGAGACGTGGCTGCTGTTGTCTTTTATTCTGCTTATGGTGGTTAACCTTCTATTCTTGCCGTCTTTCACGTAGATTTACAGTTAATCATTCGCTAATTAGTTACATCTTCCCTTGTTAATTCTACTCAGTTTCATCGTCCCTTATCGACTTTCACTCAGTTTCATCGTCCCTTATTGACTTCAACTCAGTTTCATCGTCCCTTATTGACTTCAACTCAGTTTCATCGTCCCTTATTGACTTTTACTCAGTTTCATCGTCCCTCATTGACTTCAACTCAGTTTCATCGTCCCTTATTGACTTCAACTCAGTTTCATCGTCCCTTATTGACTTTTACTCAGTTTCATCGTCCCTTGTTGACTTTTACTCAGCTTCACGTGTAGTTTTCTCTCTGTCAGGTAGAAGAGCATGTAAGCCCCAGCAAGTGGTTCCAGTGTTTCACTTCGCCTCATCACCGAGCGCTGCCAAAGAGAAGCAAAGAGAATCCTTCTGGTCGCTCTTGCCGTGGGTGACCCGACCTAGCTGACGACTTTTCGGCATGTGTTACTTGCCAATATCCGGCTCTGCTGCATTTTAATAACGTTTCACAGCTCAAGAGTTGCTTCTGGAGTCGTTCGATTAATGACTCAGTCGATCGGGAGTGTGGGGTGAGGACTAACAGGTCGAAAGCCCCGCCCGAGAGCTGGAGTATAGGCTCAACACTCACGGGTTGCCGACCGATAGTCTCAGCGTGCGTTACGAAGGTAGAGAGTCGTCCCGTCGGCGATGGGGTCTTCGCAATTTCCGTCGCTTCGGCCGCAAGCGACGAGATGGCTCTCGCGGACGGTCTCACGGGTCGTACAGAACACTCTTATTGATGTACGGGAAGGGAATCGTTGGTCGTAGAAAAAGTAGAAGGTTCTTGATTTGGTGGTGTAGAAGGGGATCCTAGAGAATCATAGGAGAAAGCACGAGAGTTCGGGACCGTCCCTAATCGATTCATTCCCGACGACTGCATCAACAGAACACAATGCGAAACCAACTAGATACGATGGCAATAGTCTAGAGGGCTAGGGTTCGATCCGAGAGAGTAGACTCGAGGAGCGAACGAGAGATAGATTGCAACGAGGTAGAGTAGAATCAATAGACAGGCTAGAGATTCAGATACTTAGCAGATACTCGATCTGAAGTACAGTTAGATCGCTCTAATATATAGAGTTCTCAGAACTTAGTTCTAAGCTTGGAGTGCTTCAGCGAAGCTAGCCGTTTCGAAGATCTTACAGTTTTAGATCTTCGGCGAGCGAAAACTTCGTGGCGCCGTTGGACGGCATATACCCCGCAAATGAATAGATCATTTCACTCATAGAATAACCTTAATTAATCATCAGATAGACAAAATAGATCATCGAATCAAAATGTTCACTAACCTAGTCGAGCTACGAGAGCTCTAGCTAAGCAAAATAGAAAGAAGAGTACTTCATAGATCTTTCATCTTTCATCATCAGATGGTCTTCATAATGAATCCTCCTTGTCCTAGTCGTCAGAGTTAGACGTAGGAAGAGCCACCAGCAGATAGAGGGGGTCGTTAGATACACATAAAGAGTAGGCAGTCGCGTCGTAGGCAGAAATCGTGTCACGCAGGGTTGCACGAAAACGACGCACTGAGAGCTATCGTTAGAGACCTAAACGCTCGAGCAGATTACGAGTACGCTCTAATAGAGAGCGAGTTAGCGGTCTCGTGGAAGAGGTAACATAGAGTAGTTGTGACCTGGAGACGTAGTACACAGTCTCAGGGTCCAATGTAGACAGCACACCGGTGGTAGACAGAAGGGAGACAGGTCGTAGAGGTACGAGGTCAGAGCCAGAGACTTCGTCGCCTAGAACTGCCAAACCTCGGTAAGTTGAACCATCGGTAGAAACAACCAACCAACCGGGATGAAGCTCCTTAGAAGGAGGAATTGAGGCACCTAGGATCAGCATGGACGACGTAGATGCCCTTGGTGGTTGGGTGGTAGTCGCACTTCTAACGGTAGAAGGAGCGCTAGCTTCGGCAGATTGTAGATCCTCGTCAGCCGCAGCCGAACCGCCTTCTTCAAGAGGGGGGTGAGAAGAGCTAGATGAACTACCTTGCTGTGGATCCAGAGGGAGGTCTTGACAACCAGGTAGAGCAACAGAGCGTCGACGACTTCGGGTCGTAGAGACGTTATCTTGAGCTTGCCGAAGAAGAATCTTGGACTGATCCGAGCCGTCGGTGCTAGCCGGCATGGGAGACAAGCCACCGGCAGCGTCTTGATAGACTCGAACACCCTTCTCAAGATGGTCATATACCAAACTCTGCAAGGCTCTGGCCGGAACCAAGTTCTTGAGCGAGGCATAGAGAAAGCTAGCCTGATCCGGACCACCTTCGATAGAGTTCCCATCACTGGAAACCTGTAGGTTACCGCCATAGTCGTTCGGTAAAAGGATACCGTCGAAGAGGTAAACCATGGAAGTTCCAGCTAGTCGAACCACGGTGAGAGGGCCACGCCAACTAGAGTTTAGGTGACCGCCGATGTTGTTAGCCGCTTCGGTCATGTAAACCAGATCATAGAGGCTCAGCTTGTAGTCCTGGGGTGTCTCCTTGATAGAGCGTTCTCGAAGGTCGGCCTGCTTAGAGCGCCAATTATCGATGTACTCTTGAACGGTAACTTTAGTCTTCTCCTGCAGATCTGACAGAGCAGGTAGAAGAGACCGGACGTAAGGGAGATAGTCAACATTTAGATACTTGATCTCGAGCTTGTCCCAATCCACAGACGGGAAGTTAGTCGGAGGATCAGTAGGTAGCCGTTGACGATAAGCATAATGTAGAGCGCTAGGACTAATGGTAGACCAATGCCGGGGTGTAGAGTTGTAACACCTTATAGCCAGTAGATAGCTGTAGATATAGTCCTCGGGGGTAGCACTCGACACCATAATGGCTCTAGACGTTTGGGCCAGATCACGATGAGACCTTTCCCAAAATGATAGATGTTGACTATAGCCAGGTAGACTATATTGCCTAGTGCCGTGTTTGATCAGGATAGATCTGACGGCCTTGGTCAATATAGAGGTAATAGCTCGATCACTCACTAGAACGCTAGGGCTTCCGTGCTCACAGAAGATAGCGTGTAGAGCCATAGCGACAGTCTCGGCCTTAGAATTTCTCATAGGCCTGGCCGCAATATAGCCGCTCACAGCATCTTGGCAGACCAGAACATAGTAGTCCTTGGACGGGTCTAGATTAGCATCCCCTTGAGAACTAACGGACGCATTAGACGCACTAGACGACAGTCTCGAACGGTGGCGTGTAGAAGGTCGACCATAGGGACCGACAACGTCGACACCCACCAGCTGCCATAGCTGAGTCACAATCATGTCCTGGACATCGGAGTTCAAGTAGCGGATCGACTTAGACGCACGAGCACGAAGACATCGAGTGCAACTGGACGTGGTCTTGCGCACAGCAGTAGATATACCGCGAGCCGTGAACCGCTTCTTGATAATAGATCGCAGGCGGCGTTGACCTGGATGTCCAAAGGAGTAGTGGTAGATCCCGACTAAGATACACAGTACTTGATAAGCATATCTTGAGTTGCCGAGATAGATAGTTCCGCCATCATCAGAGTCGGTCTCGGAGTTAGAGCTGTACCAGCGCCGTTGGCGAATGAGGCCATCAGTATCTAGCGAACAGTGCTTAGATAGACGTTGGAAGACAGTCTTCCGTAGACCAAGGGAGCCGACAGCAGTTTTGCCCTCGAGGTAGTCGCGGAAGTTGGAGAGGTCAGTGTCGTTAGACTGGCATCGACGAGCACAGACCGTTAGACGCCGTTGGAACTCAATATTGTCCAAGGTAGACTCAGAGGAGTCGGTGATGCCCCTTGTAGTGTCGACGAACTCAAGTAGAAGTCGAAGTTCCTCCTTCTCGTCGTCAGATAGATCTAAACCCGAGATGTTGGGTAGATCAAGACCATCAGAGTTGACCAACATGACGTGACCAGCACGACTAGATGGAGAAGTCGAGGCCTCAGGGGGTGACACCGGAAGGTCATCAACCGACATAGAGCTGCCGTAGAAGAAGTCGTCGTCCAGTAAAGAGGCGACCTTGTAGAGCGGCGGGTACCCCGCGTCCTCGCTAGAGGATGCGTTAGTCATGAAAAGGCCTTGAGCATACCCCGCGTCCTCGGTAGAGGACGCGTTAGTCACAGTCTGGTCTTGGGCGTACCCCGCGTCCTCGGTACAGGGCGCACTAGTCACAGTCTGGCCTTGAACATAGCTCGAATCTCCGCTAGAGAGCTCCTCACCCGGATAGTAGGTTACAGACGGACCTTCTAGAGCTGAGGCGAGGTTCGAACAGTTGAAGGACTTGGGTAGACTGCACCTCGATATAGAATCAGACGGGTTGCAGTTAGATGCCACATGCTTGATGTGAGCTCGGAGTTCCAAGCAGAGTCCACGAACAGCAGCTAGACGGCGTTGCTCGGGAGCTGGAAGCTTGGCATCATTAGAAGGACGCTTGAGACGATAGACCGTGACTTCGGAGTCGACAACCACAGTTAGGGGTTGATCAGGACATCGAGGAAATAGAACGTTGAGGGGTACCTGGTACTCAGAATAGTGAGTAGCCATAGGCAAATAGGGTGACAGAGACTTGACCCATAATAGACCTCGATGTAGAGCGTCTAGTTCTTTCCTGGGGATGCTCCAGGAAAGGTTACTAGAGTTGAACAATCCACCTCGACCAGCGACCCGAACAGATAGATCGCCTAGAGAACGTAGATCAGCTCCCCAAGCATTGGCGGAGGCGTCGGTACTTAACACCAGTGGTTGATCTAGAAGTGCATGTCTTGATGAAGGTCTAGACTTGGACAGAGCATCAGAGAGAGCCGCCCAATCAGTAACAGCCTTCACGAGGGGGACGGGGATGATGGCTTCCCAGTCGGTAGGAGTGGACTTGTTGATATCGCGCCATATAGATCTAGCATGCATATCATGCTCGATCAAGAGACCAAGAGGATCATAGAGACTGGCTAGTATACCACAAGACTGTCTCTTAGTCATAGAGTCTCCATGGGGAATAGAACCAGAATATGAGCAGTAGAGGGCATCGTTGCTAGCGGTGAAGTCATACCCTAGCAGATGCTGGCGCTTCTCAACTTGATCACGATCTAGAACTATAGTCCAGTTGTAGTAGCGCTTGAGGTCCTCGACCGGGAAATCATGGCCGTTGCAGACATAGGACACTAGATCGTAGTTGTTAGTGGCCTCCAACTTGCTAGACCCACCAGCGTAGACGTCATCGACGAACTTGATTAGATCGACCTTCTTGGGTA
>JABANP010000536.1:0-35053 GCA_013115135.1 Perkinsus olseni
CACGGAGGGAGTGGGGATGAGAATCTTACTGGTAGTACCAGCGAGAATTGTACATGCCATGTGCGGGGATCGAACCCGGGTGTTCGGCATGAGAGTTGGTCCTGTCGTTAGAGGAAGAAGCGGTGTTATTGAAGCATACTAGAAGGGCCAAGCGAGCGACCTCCTACAAGCTGCATCCTCACCCGCTGAGCTGGAACAAAAAGGAGCGAGGCCCGCTTGACCGCGTATACGCTTCGGCCAACTGTAATACCTTAACGGGACGGTATTTTCGGAGTTCGAGATGGTTTTGATTTACGTAGAATTTCATCTATGATTTCGAAAGCGCATTTTCATGGCGCTTGTGTTCTTGAGGGGGCACAAGGGGAGTTGAACCATTTTGTGGCTAATTTATTTTTTGTCGCGCATCTGTAACTGAGTATTTTAACCTGATACCCACGTCCACTTGGAGACGGAATTATCGGTTGTTAATGTGTAAGTAGCATAAACTGGTTATCAATGGTAAAGTAGCATAAACCGGTTGTCAATAGGAAAGTAGCATAATCTGGTTATCAATAGGAAAGTAGCATAAACTGGTTGTCAATGGTGAAGTAGCATGAACAACTCGACCATAATTCGTAGGTACCTTCCTGGTCACTGAGGAGGGGAAGGTGTTTGGCTCCGGATTGAATAACTTCGCGCAGCTTGGGTTGGGCAAGACAACTGCCGAGCCTATCCGTAATAATAAGAGGGTCCGCTGGGGCAACCAAAATTGTCTCGTGCGTCGGGAACTTCTCTCGGTGGTTCTGATGCAGCCGCGTGTAACTGGGCAATGTGATTTTAGTGGTCAGTGAGGGCGAGTGTCAGTAGTTCGATGAATGACGAAAGGAGTGGTATGGCATCGGTCGTATTCTTAGCACGAGGGTGGTACGAGTGTTATTAGCAGTGATTAATTGGTGGTATCTTTATGTCATGCTGGTTGATGACAGGTTATCCTGTAGAAATCAGTAGTCTAGCTTCGGATACGCTTGGATCTCCGGTGAAGGAAATAGTGGGAGGAAGCTTCCATACGGTTGCATTGACGAAGGCTGGAGAAGTGTAAGATGAGGACATCTTGGTCGTCTTGCTAATCTTGCATTTCCTCAACGTATTAGGTTCACGTGGGGTCGACGCGACTACTCTGGATTGGGCGGAGGAAGCGAAGATGTGACGACCCCGACGAAGCTGAAGTTGACAAATATTACACATGTCGCCGCTGGCGGCTCTCATGTAAGTTGGTAATCGAAAGGTCCCTGGCTCGATTCCTGGGTGCGGCATTTTAGGCACTTGCATGCACGACCAGTGGGGATTTCTATACCTGGGGATTTGGTGAGACTCACCAGCTTGGTAATTGCCCCCGGGACATATCCAAAGGTAGAATCGTGGAAGATACGGAATAGGTTGGGAGAGAGTTCACTGACCTATGGTTCAGGTGCGACGAGTTCCACCGATGCGACTGATGAACTCTCGCCTTACTTGGTCCAAAGTAAACAACTCGAGTCGAAGTTTGTCCTCCAGGTGAGATATCGATCGCGTGATCGATTTGACATTTCTCACTCAGGGCGGGAAAAGAGTCTTCTAATATCTCGGTTCATTTTGAACTGATCATTTTAATTAAAATTTTAGTATTGAAATCACTTTATAAAAGTTTTACGATATAGTAAGCATCGACTTTTCGCGTGGTACTGATTAGCGAGAAAAGTGTTTCCTTGGAAGTGATAGAAAAACCGTTAAATATCTGTGTGTTTTGGATGGTATCAATTCCCGTGAACGGGGCCTGCTTGGAAATGGTGAGGGTGCAATCGATCATCGATCGTTAAGTGACACTCTATGGCTGTGCTTTCCATAATAGTGGAATCTTTGGAAGATTTTCCCAAAGTTTCCCAGGATACTTTGGTAATGTATTGTTCAGGTTGGTGGAGGCTCCCAGCATTCGGTAGAGCTGGCGTGGACTGGTAGTAGTGTGGAGAGGGAGGGCCATATGGCCCAGAGTGTGAAGACAGCAGCTCGGAGGATCAAGGCTGGGGAGATAAAGGGTGGGGATCTTTGGTTGAAGCTGGCTCATTGCGGGAGAGGTTCGAACGCTTGTTAGACGTCGCTTACTAATAATGCGTTACTAGATATCAGGAAAATCGTATTTTTTTCGGGAGCCGTCGAGGGTTGTTTCTCGCGTTTCTGTTGTATTTGGTGGCAAGACCGTCGGTATTCGTATCCTCTTAGCGGAGGAGCTCGTAATTGTATGAATCGTATAACCTGAGTAGAGGACCCTTTATTGGTTCCTCGTTCCATGGAAACGATAGTTCATACAAAGATATCATCATAGGAATATCATAGAAATTGTCATACTTGGCGCCACAGCAGTAGATGGTGTCCCTTCTCTGCGTCAGATGTGTGGCTAGGGGCTGACGATCTGTTGGGCCGGGAAGTGATGCTGGATGATGGCAGTGAGGGGAAGATAACGTCGAAGGAGAAGATGAAGGATGATAGCGATCCGAAGCACGTTTACCATCGGTAGGGGGCTGTGTCAGAATAAGAGGGACGCCCCTTTCGTGCCAGAATTGCTTTGCGTGTTTTTACGTCTGTCGTGTACACGAGAGAAGGCCTTTCTTATGATGTGCGGTTGATATACCGTAGGGAGTATCTTTACCCATTATTGAGGAGAGGATGCGTAGAGCTTTGTGATAAAGAGCTCGGATGGAAATATGATTCACTTTCGCGCGCGCCCGTGAGAAGCTGAACCGATAGGCTTCAACGGGAATGGAAAATTTCGTCTACATTAAGGTTGATGGGGTGAGAGGAAATGGATTTGAGAGTTGTCGAGATCCCTAACGGAATTTGATTGATTTTGTGGGCGAAACGATCGACTTCAACAGAAATGAAGAATGCATCTCGAAATCGAAAAAATGAAAAAAAGTTTTTGTAAAGAAAGTGGTTTTGTAAATTTATGAAAGCTTGGTTGAGCTCACGATCATCAGATGGTTCTACATCGTCACCATACCTCCCTCCGAGCCTCTCGGAGCAGCAGCCGCGGAGCCAGCACCGAAGAGACGGCGAACGGCGTCTGGCCGGCCTAGCTCAGCGTCGTCTGTATCTAGTATGGGTGAAGGGGGCAGCCACAAGGCCTCGACGAGGTTAGGGGTTGAGGGGGAAAGCGCGCGCCCTGGTGATCGATTTGTTGTTGTTTCAGAGTTCTTGGAGCGAAGGAGGCCAAGGAGGCTGTTGAGAGGAAGAAATAGAAAATACATTGGCATTGGGAAAGTTGCATAAACGTCGCGCACGCGAAAGAATATAATTCCCATCACTACGGTCACATTATGAAGCTTCGAAAGGTAATCGCTGATGAGATTTTGTTTCTTAATAGTGGGGTCTGGGATGGGTCGGTGGAGGTTGACTCGTGGAAGATACGCAGAGGGTGACTCGTGGAAGATACGCAGAGGTTGGCTCGTGGAAGATGCGCAGAGGTTGAGTCGAAGAGTGACCAAAGTGGAAGATATTTGGGTGTGCTATCTCTTTTGGAAAGTTCGACTGGTGGGCGGACTTCTTCACGCACTTTTACTCAAGGACTCTTAAGATTGTAGAATTAATTGTAAGAAGGAGTTTACGAGAATTATATTTACGGAAGAAGTTTTCGATAGAATCGTCGTCTAACTTCTGAGGGTTCGTCGTTTATGTCCTTGCAAGCCTCCCCGATGTTTTACCGGCTACTGAGGAGAGATTGATGATGGACCGTGAGGAAGTCGAGCAAGCGGGGGTGATAGAACCGGAATTGGTGTGGGTGGAGTTTCATCTTTGATGCCGTTTAGAAGATGAATTGCGAAGGAGGAGGGCTGGGGGCATCGCCTTCCTATAGAGGCTCTTATGCTAGTATTGTGGTCAACGCCAAAGGTAATATCAGGGCGTTTGGATGGTTGGCTTACCAAAGTAAAGAAAACGCGGCTCTGAAAAGCAACCATCTGGTTAGTAGTGAGCAGCCATAGACAGCACCCTGTAAGGGTTTGCAATTTTACTGTTTGGGTTTGATCGGGTGAGTTGACGAAATTTTGGTAGTAGATTTCGAGAATATATTTCCCGCTGACTGATTTGCTTTAACGTTGAAGTGCCCGGGCGATCGATTTGGTGCGGCTCAGGTGAACCGTGGCGATATGAGGACTATCAGCTGGGGGATTTGTGGATACCGATGGGAGGTCCTCGAGTCGAAAAGGCTGTACATTTCGATTTGCCTGACGACGGGGAGGTGGTGGGAGGTAGTGAGGGAAGAGTATTATCTGGCTGAGGATGATTATTGTCTGATTGAGAATCTTCGGAATCAGTTTTCGCAGAGCTCCCCACGGCGAGGGGGAGAATTGTGGTGTGGGTTAGTGAGGATAGCGTTTGTGAGCACTGGCGTCTGTCTGAAATGGTGGGTAATTTTTATTGGTGGACATTCAAGATTTGAACTGTAAATTGTTTTGTTGATGGAGAGCAAATCTTCGGCCAGGCGAGCTGCTACTGTTAGTGTCTCTCTGGGCTCACCGCCGGTGAGGGCTACCGGTGAGTCACCGTGGGTCGAACTGCATGTGATTATTATTCGAAGTGTGCGGTGAAAACCTGAGTTTTCGACCCGACTTTCATTCAGATGAAATCATCCTTTCTGAGTGCATCATCAAATTTATGAAGAACCCTCCGGAGTTGGCGAGGCGGCTGTTGGTTTTGGTCGTGTTAACTATCCTCGATATCACCGTGACCAAGGTGAGTGGGCGAAAAATGTCGCGCGCCACAAAATTGTTAGGCGATTCCCTCGTCTCTGCCTGGATGGACGCCCTTGGTGACGGAGATGAGTTATCTGGAGAGGAAGGTTAAGGACGAGTAAGTCAACCGGGTGGGTTTTTTTCGGATTTAATTTCTCGTTTTTGGATGGGATTTTGGTAAGATGAACCGATGGTATCTTGGGTTGAAGCTGGTTCTGGATAAGTTATGATCGATTAGTTATTTTTCTGGCATGATAATAACCGCCATAGCAGTGTGATGAGTCATTTTCGTTTACCTATGCTGGACCTGCCTTGTCTGTAGCTTGATGAGGTCGCCTTCACTGGTGATGATTTATTGAAGGAGTGGTATCGAAAAGAATGAGTCGATGAGATCTCCGGTGGATAATCCCTTCAGGTGCGACATGCCTTGGAAGATTGGATTCCGAGTACTGCTGGAACCATTGTTCGCTTATGGTGAGTTGGAGGGGACGGGATTGGGGGTTGACAGCAGCAGCTCCGCGTCGCTTTTATATAGCAGAAAAGATACCGACCTGTTTTTGCTATTCAACTAGTTGAGTATGATCGAAATTTGGATTTTCGTGAGGGGGCGCGAATGATGAGTATCTTAGGTCGAAGCTTGCTTCCAGTAATCTTGGCTTCTTCGTTCAGGCGGCGTCGCTCTGATGGTATCTTGTGTTCTCGGCCGAGCTTTCCTGATGCTGTTCCTCACTGATGGCGGGGGTTTTCTGGATTCCCTAGCGCTCACAACTCTGCCGAGTGTGGCTTGTAATTTAGCCGCTCTTACGCTATTCGGAAAGGTGCCAAGGTATGCCGGGAAGGGGTGTGGGGAGGATTTGAATCGGGGACCTTTTGGATAAGAGCGCTCCTTTCAGCCCAGTGGCCCACACGAGCTTCGTATCAGCATTGTTTGGCGTGTTGGTACGGAGGATTTCCCGAGTACTGTTGTATCGTAAGCCGAAGAAGGGTTTCCGTCCGGTGGGGGTAGGCGGAGCGAAGCGAAAATGGTATCCAGCATTCTCCCGTCTTTCAGGTCGTCTTGCAATTTTTTTCGCTCGGAGTAGTCCTATTCTCTATGAGTGTCGTACTTGCCGTAATTACCGCGGACATGCTTCTCGCGGTTGAACCTAAGATACCCTCAGTACCAGCTAAAGCAACTTTCGCAGCCATCATCTTCGGTAATGAGGTTACTCGGTCGGTAGCCATTATTCGAAATCTTCCTTTCTCCTCGGAACACCCCTACGCTGGTGATGCAGTTCTTACGACCGTGGGAAGGTGGGAGAGGCGTGTCCTCTGGTCACAAGAAAATGCCTGTAACCGAAATTCGCGTTTTATCGCAGTCGTTGACGTGTTTGTTCAAACACAACATCAAAGCGTTCAAGAAACGTTTCAACGCCATTCGTTTGACAAAGCGTATTCCAGTTTGTAGTCATTGTTCGGCGTCCTTTCGCTGGTAATACTAGTACGGCGAATGTGCCATATTATTTGCACATCTCTCGCGTCTCTTTCGTCATGGTTGTTGATATCATCGAGCGTTTACCGGTCTGCACGCCCTGTAGGCTCATCGTCTGGCGCGGCGTTCTCCCGTTTGCCGAGAAGGGTGGTGCTGCCGTCCTGGGGGAAATTGTCTCCTCGGAAAAGAAGACTGAGGAAGGAGAGGAGAAAAGTCGCGAGGAAGATACTGGTACTAGTGGCAGAGTCTCTCGGAACAGCAGCAATTTTTATAGTAGAATAGTAGCAAGCGTGTGTGACTAGGCCTTCGCGGCGAAGGGCCGCAACTTGCGCTAGCGAGATTAGAGTCCCAGGTTCGATCCCCGCGAGTGTCATGATGTCACGTTTGATATAATAGTAATTTGTACAATTTTCGGCTTCCGATGGGATGCTCGATAACTCGTTGACTCCTGCGTGTCTGAGCCGGGACTGAATCGGGTTGTCGATAAGAGCAAAGTGTCATGGGCATGCTTCGACCTTAGATATGTCTCCGATACATGCGGGCTTCGGCGAGAGCGTGGCTGTTGTTGGTCGGAATCTTCCTGTTGTTGATGTTCTTCAAACTCTTTACTCCGCCATGTCAAAGGATCTGAGATGTCGCTGTGAGAACGGCTGAGGATTTGTTCCAGTTGGGTCAATTAAAGGGCGCGTGACGGTTCAGGTTGGGATACCTAACCTTTAGCCTGAGAATATTTATAGCGGTGAATAGTACGTTGAACACCGGACCAATTATCACGTGCGGTACCAAATCTTTCGCAACTTTCGGGAAATTTCCGGTCGCATGCCGACCACAGCATGATTGTTGCAACCACTGGGCGCGCGAAGTACATATCTCGAGGATACTTTCTGGAAGAGCCGCTATTGTTGCTGTCATGTCAACTACGTCTTCTGAACTCCCGTCCGTCCAACCCGGGGATGTCGCCTGGGTGCCGTGGAGAAGGCACGGTTACCGTCTGGCCACGATCGTCTCTCTCACCTCGAGGGGAGCGCATATCGAATTCAAGGATTTGCCCGCTGATAAGAGCGCAGGGGGGAGCAGGAAGTCTTCTGTGGGAGGGACGAAGATAGTGCCGTTAAATCAAATTAAAGTTTATGATAAGACGATTGATGAGGCTCGCGGTCACTCGGATGTGACCATGCAGACGCACATAGACGAAGCGAATATTCTGCATAATATGGAAGTGCGATATGGTGAAGATTTGGTATACACTTACGTGAGCAGCGTGCTGTTGGCTGTGAACCCGTACAAGCAGCTCGGCGGGGAGGAGAGGATGGCGGAGTACTGGCAGAAGCCGCCGCACACGATGCCTCCTCACCCCTATGCGATCGCGGAGGCTGCCTATCGGAATTTTGTAAGGACGGGATGGTGGGAGTTGCAGAAGGTGCGGTATCGGTTTCAGATTTCGACGCAGCGGTCACAGGCGATTCTGATTTCTGGGGAGTCGGGCGCGGGAAAGACAGAAACGGCTAAGATAGTAGCATCGTATCTGGCTAAGAAACAGACCAGCGGTTGGGCGGAAGATACACCGCAAGTATTTTTGGGGAAGTTGTGGTATTATTGCCACCCACGGTGACCTCCCTTCCTGCAGGTCCATTCGATCACGGGACAAGTACAGCACACAGTCACGGAGCTCTACGATAAGGTGAGGGTGTGGTATATTGGTCTGAGGCTGATGAATCCTGGTTTGCTCTTGAGGGGTGGGGGGCCGAAGTGAATGAACGCGTATTAGCGCTATATTGTTCTTGGATTTCGCATCACGCTAGGTTCGAGGTAAGATACGCGGAACCTCGTTCAACCAGGTGCTGAGGGCTAACCCTATTTTGGAGGCCTTCGGAAACGCCAGGACGGTTAGAAACAACAATAGTAGCCGGTAAGTTCTACCGGTAGTGCTGCTGAGTCGCTATTTTACCTGGGCCAGGTTCGGGAAGTATTCGTCGTTGTGGTATACTAAAAGCGGGCGCCTAGTCTGCGCGTCTTTGACGCCCTTCCTGCTTGAGAGTGCGAGGGTCACCAGTCACGCTACGGGGGAGAGGTGGGGAGGAATTTTGTGGCGCAGTGACGCTGACTGTGTCAGGAATTATCATGTCTTCTACCAGCTGTTGGCTGGTTGCAGTGAGGAGCAGCAGGAGACGTTGAGGCTCAGAGGAGACGATGGTGCGTATCTCAGGTTGACCCGAGTTTCCGGCATGACGATCAGGTCGTGACTATGTTCTCACTAACCAAGGAGGGGAGTCCGTTGTCAGCAACGAACAGCGCGATCATGATGCTGCTAAATTTGCCGAGCTCTGTGAGTCGCTGGAAAATTCATGGGCGAATTTTGCGATAAAATTAAGGGTTGGAATATTCAAAGATCTCAGCGCTGATAAACATGGAATAGTTGTGACGGAGAGAGTTCCTGCCCGGCCGTTTGATTGATGTTACCGCTGGTTGTTCTCTAATGAGTTAGCGATCTCTGCTTTACTTCAGGCGAATCTTTGACATCGGTAGGAGTCACGGAGGAAGATCAAAAGTAAGATACGTCAGTGGTGTGACGAGGAGACGCTGTGACTTAGTGATATCTTCTCGATTGTGTCGGCATTGCTGTTGCTGGGTGGCGTTGAATTTGAAGAGGATAAGGAAGAGGATGATGATGAGGAGGAAGGAGGTGATTCTGCTGTTGGCTATTCTCCATTAGAGAATCTCCAAGCCCCAATTGGCTCTTGGCTGTTACTTCGGATGCTGCAGGGTTTGATGTCTAAGTACATATTTGAACGCATGTCTTAAACTAGTCTTGAGCATGGTGTACTATATGACTTGATATATGGATATAGGGATCTGACGTAGGATACGTAACGTATCATACGTTCCAGTTTTTATTTCGTCAGTCGACGTAAGATACGCGCCGCCGTTCGCTAATCACTAGGCTAAGGATCCGCCGCTGTAGTGGTCATTCTTGTTGTTTCCTTTTGAAGGTCATGAGGAGGGAGCTGGAGGAGAACCAAGTCAGGCGGAGCCGGAACCGCCATCTCAAGGAGGAATGGACACGAGTAGGGGTCCGTTCTGACTTGTTCCGTATCTTGCCCGATAACCGGAATATATCTTATGTCAGCCTCGAACTTAGTAGCCAACGACTTCCTCCTCCTTGACGACGCTGCGTCCCTTCTGGGATTGGACACGATGCTGCTCAATAAAACACTGTTGTGAGAACCTTCGCTCCGCTCATTTTGTGGGGCATTGGCTTCGACCTAAGATACCGTCGAATGAAGCTAAATAATGCTGCAAGTTCATATCAAGTAGCCCGGACTCCGGAGCAGGTAAGATTCACACTCGGTCAGTGCTTGTGCACGTGATGGTGTTATATTCGGTATTTGTGGACATGCCGAGGATTGAACCCGGGACCTCGCGTTGTGGATCAGGTGACACAGTCCCTGAACACACTCATCAGAGTGATCTATGCCCGATTGTTCGAGCGCATCGTAAAGAAGGTAAATGCTCTGATGGGATATAATGACGGGTCTAATGATATGGAGAGACTCTACAATCACATTGGAAGTAGCATTGGAGGGTTGGAAAATCTTAGCCGAGCGAAGTTTTGGTTTTGACTGATGCCTCTCCAACAGAGGAAAGGTTTCGAATTTCCCTCTATTGTGGCAGTGTGCTTCCCCCCGAGCCGTTAGTGCGCTCCCACATTCGAACAAAAACTATCGGTCTTACCACTGCGTATTTGGGTCTTTATCCAGAGCTATCGAGATGATGCGGTGGCTCGTGCGAGGAAGACCATTTACTAGGACCTAGTATGTATGACACCTGGTGTCATACATGGGGTTTGATACGCCCTTGGTGGAACCTGTGGTGTATAATACCTCATGTCGTGGGCGATATATTAGGCGCATCCAAGCTTCACTTTAGCTCAAGTTGAGCTGTTCGACACAGGAGCAGCGACTGTACTGGTCAATGACATGGTCAGAGCCCCTTTCGGGTGTCGGTAACTATCTAAAAAGAACGGTATAAGGTCTTAGATGCTGCTTTACTCCCGGGATCCTGAGCACGTTCGCGGCGAGGATCTAGAAATTAGATCTCAGAGGTTATGCCATCATATGCATGTTCTTCGGTAGCCGATTCGGCTAAGCCGAAGTTCAGTCCGCGAGTGGTACTGTGAGCTAGAAAAGCTTGGGTTGCTGGATGACCTTCCCCAAGGGAAGAAATGACCAACATTGACATTCGAGCGAATCCGGCAGCGGAAACTTTTTAACAATACTTGGCCTAGTCGGCCCCAATGAGACGGCTCTATCCAGTAATACTACTGTTGTTCCAGCACAGCCGGCGGCCTCACTGTTCTAAGTGGCCCACTGGTGGAGAGATTGGTGATGCATCTAACAGTGTCACCCTATCAGTCACCGATTATCAATGGTGGCCCACCAGTGGTGGGGCCTCTCTTTGCCTTATTTTCGATTGACTACGCTCTCACTGGCGCCGACATGGATTGTTAAATGCTATACCGAGTGGCGGGGATCCCACTAAACGAAGATGGCAGTTACGCATTATGTTCCGCGTCAGTGAATGTTCGCATTATGTGAATCAGCTACGCGTGTCCGGCGGCAGTCAGCTACGAGGAGGCCCTGGTAGTATCAGTTCGGCGAGGACGGCATGTGTCGTAAGATGGCGAGGCTGTCTATCATCTCTTGCCGTTCATTTCGAAAGGGAGACTTGTACGAATACGTTGCCAGGCCGTGGATATCTTCACAGAAACTTCCGGTAGCTGCTTTCTGTACAAGGGTAGTAGAAGGTTTTGGTGGACCCGCCTGCTGTGTGATTTGATAAGATGACTCATCATCTATGAAGGTCCATGCTGGTCCGGAGGCTGGGCCTCCGGACTAGCGTAAGAGCCTCCGAGGCTCTTACGAGAAGATGAGCATGATCATTCTGCCCTTACCAGTGGGAAGGGTTCTCTTACAATTAGCAACTTTCATGGCATATCTTGTGTTCTTCTACCCTCGGTGAGGTCGAGCCCTTAACTCGCCCGGGGGGTTTGGGGCGAGACGATGATTCGGAAGAGAGAAGCTATGATCTACTAAAAATGCTCTCGTGATCGGAAGTTACTCATCTGTTGTCAGTTGGGTCAGTGGCACTGACTTTGTGCATTCCCAGTAAAATTGTTTCATCTTTCTGCCTTAGCCGCCCGAGCGGAGTTGTTTCATATCCTAGTCTCCGTTGTTCTGTCAGTTCTCGATATTTACGGATTCGAGAGCCTGGAGAAGAACTCCTACGAACAGTTGCTCATCAACCTCACCAACGAGAGGCTTCAGCAGTTCTTCGTCTACAAGGTTAGTGGGGACAATATTCGGGTTGTCTAGATTGGGTGCACGCAGGTTCTGGACAGAGAGCAGCAAGCCTATGAGGCAGAGGGGATCCAGTGGGAGTCGGTACCTTTACCAGATGCCACACCTACGGTCAAAGTCATACAGTAAGGAAGGGAGGTGTGGTACTATGTGAACCGTGAGCTTTGCCTTCCATTGTGGAGGTGATTACTTTTTAAATTCGATCGTCTTTTTCCTAGACGGGCTCCTCTGCCCGTTCTCGGCGTGCTGTACAGTAAGCGTTGGAAAGTTGTCAATGGTGAGCTTGCAGGAGTTCGTCTGTCAGTGTTGAGAGATACGAAGAATCTCATTCTGACATTCATGGATGTCTTCCCACTTTAGTGGCGCTTTGAGTATCTTGGACGATTGCTGTCTGAGAGCTTCCAGGGGAATGCCGGAGGATGATGATAAATACGTTGGAGAGGTGAGTCGATGGTCCTCGATTCAAACCTGAGGGGAGATATTTTTCAAGACCGGTTTTTTCCATAGGTTCAGCAGCGGTTCTTCGATGGTAGTGCGGGATGCAAATTGAAGCCGCCGAAGCCTCAGAAAGCGCCACCGAATAGAGGCTTCCGGAAGGGTGCGAAAATTGAACGCACAAAGATCACAAGTGGCTTCATCATCAACCATTACGCTGGTGAGCTAAGCTGCGCATTTTGGCTCGGCAAAATGATGATTTCGTCTCTCTACTTTTTTTTTCCACAGGGGAAGTGACTTACACGGCGAGTGGCTGGATGGAGAAAAACAACGGTCGAATGGTACCGGAGATGGAGAGCCTCATATTGGGAAGCTCTAATGCATGGGCTAAGGAGCTTGGCGATAAGGAGGTGGGACTTCTCTCCGCACCGGGCTGCGTCACTCCGCTTCGCTTAGCGCTAGTGGGAAGGGCGTCTCATATAACTATCGATTCATTATCGGTATGATATCTTTCGTCATAGAAGGATTGGAAATTCTTATAGAAATTGTGATTTTCAGAATTTGAGCCCTATTGCGTAGAAGCTTCATGCAAATACATACGCGGAAGTTGATACTAATACATGGCGTGAGTCACGTTTATGATCATGATACTGGTATGGTATCTGGCCGCTATTTACGTATTAGAAACGTAGACTATCATAGTGGTAGCTGTAATTACGATCTTTGTACTGTATTATAACTGATAACTCTGCAAGGAATTGTAGGGTTTAGATGGTAATACATGTTCAGTTTTCTTTCCTTCAGGGTTGCTCAATGCAATGTGAAAAGTTCAAGTCGGTGCGGAAGCACTTCACCGATGAGTTAGAGAAGATGTTGAAGATGCTGGACAAGACGGGCTTGCATTACATACGATGCTTCAATCCGAATAACCAACAATCTCCTGACCACTTTGATAGAGTGAGATACGACTCTCCCTCGAGAATTTCCCTAGCCGGAAGATCGTCGATGCAGTATGTAAGGCAAATGCGAATGTTTCGCAGATTTTGATAAGGGGAATTTTCACGAGAAAGTGGACAGAGGTGAAGTCTTTTTCCGCTGAAAATTTGGATGAAATACGAATGTACTATTATTCTTGTAATTTTTGCACACAGGAAATTAGATAGTGATTCGACCGTTTTTTTCTTTTCGGATATTTCTTCTTCCCTACTCAGCGTTATGTTCTATCTCAAGTAATACAATGCGGTACGGTGGAGTTGGTGAACATGATGCATCATGGTTACCCGAATCGACTGCCGATTAAGGACCTTGTCACCCGTTACAAGCACATGATGCCCAAAAGATTTCATTCTATGGACGAGTAAGTGTCGAAATTTCCCTTCACTGCACGGAGCTCCGTCGGTTTTATTTTTGGCAATAAAATTTAATTTTGAAAGATTATGAGAAAACTCGAGACGAAGATGAGTGTTCCGATCCTGTGGCGAATCTTGTGAGCTTGGTTGAGGTCCGGTAGCTCTTCAATGCCGATTTTTTGGCCGTACAATATTTTTATCATTAGTAGTATGATTCTGTTATATATTCTAAATTTATTTTCTGGGTTTATAATATTGGCGATACGTCAGTATTTTTGGACGTGTAACAGTTTTTCTGAAGATTTTTTCAAGAAGAAACAAAAATTGAACTGGAACGAGTATTTTTCAGTCGCGCGTTCATCCTTGCTCTCCTCCACGGATTGGGGATGCCCGCCTCGGAGTTCTCTGTTGGGCTCACGAGGGTCTTCCTAAGGGCGAGGCAGTTGGAATTCTTGGAGAAGCTGAAGGGAAGTGGTGAAGCTCAAGTGGGTATCCTGATGTCGACTCTGGGAGATACAAAATAGGTTGAAGTGTGCATCCTGTAGGTTGATGAGGATATCATCAAGGAAGTTCTCGCGAGAGTTGCGAGGCAAAGATTCAAAAGCGCAGTGCATGCAGTCATCATCTGCCAGAGGCTACCTAAGATTCTCAAGGCATCCAAGTGAGGGTTCTTCGTATCATTCGGTGTCCACTCTCCCTTCTCTCAGGCGCCTCCGCACGCTGGCGATTTTCGCTGATAAAATTTGGTTGGTCTACAGGATAAAGCGAGCTACGTCAAGGCTGCTGGCCGCTGCACGGAGGGTGAGGTTACGGGAAGAATCAATCTCTTTCTCTGTGCAGTGTCTGGGCCAAGAGAGCGCATTCTGGAATTTGGCCGGCTCGTGCTGTCACTTTTCGCAGCTGGGGAGTAAATAAATGCTATTGAAGTACAATCGTTTTTTGAATGGGATTTGGTCGTTGGAAAGTCTCTTCAGTGTCAGAGTTTTACAGCAAACCAAAAACTGTAGTTCGTCATAATTTTCCATAAATTTATTCGTATACGAATATTTTCCAACTGAGTTTGTAGAGCAAGCCTTGGGTATCGATTGTGTGTTCGATAGGAAGCTCCCGTCAGGTGATTGATGAGCGGAACAAGGAGAACCAGCGTTTGGAGGAGCTGCGCATCCAAGCTGCTTTGAAAATGCAAGAAGACGAGGAGGCGAAGGAAGCTGCCAAGAGGCGTGAGGAAGAGAGGTTAAAGAAAGTGGAAGAGGAGAGTCGGAGGAAATTGGAAGAGTTGAGGAAGAAAGATGAGGAGAATCGGCTGCGGTCGGAGAAGCGGAAGCATGAGGGCGGTGATGGCAGCTCAGTCAAGGACGGCCGATTCGTATCCCCCTCACCAGTGCTGCCTTCTAGGAAGCTCCAATTTGACGCGCGAACAGCTGAGGTGCGAGGTGAATCTTGCAATCTTGCGTTTCCTCAACGTTTGGTGGTGGATGTTGACTTTGTTGTTCGTCAGGGCCCGATATCGAGTCCGTGTGATCTGTCCTTCAAAAGTCCGGCGAATGGAGGGTCGGTGGAGAGGCAGTCGATCTACCATTCTGTAATTAATCAATCTCCGGGGAATACGCCGGATTGGATGAACGTGGAGAAGCATGAGAGGCGGCATATTGGTAATAAACACCCACCGTGGGGCTCGAACCCACGACCACAAGGTTAAGAGCCTTGCGCTCTACCGACTGAGCTAGACGGGCTTAATATGGAGGGAAGTTGATGGGTATTTTCAACTCTCTCAGGCAGCGCGCTCGACGCCTCCCTCTGTGATGACCTCTATGCGGACGGGAGCCAGCAGGTGTGGCAATTCGAAGATCTCTCCCAAATCCTCCCTCAGAGAATATCCTTCCGTTCAGCCGCCCTTCTGCCCCGTCCCTCGAGTCTTTCTCACCATCAACAACTTCGTTGAAGGGAAGCACATGAGCGACAAGAAGTGGGGCGTGGCCGGCTCGAGCGTGGTAGGAGTCGTGGCCGGCTAGTTGGGCTCTGACTGAGGGTCAGGTCCGCTCCAATGGAGTTGTTGAGACGGCCCTGTTCTTCGATGCGGAGAGGAGAAGGTTGGTGGCGGCGGATGTAGGCCTGGAGGGCGTAGAGAATCTTAGCTTGAAGCTTGCTGAATATGGTTAGGGTTGAATCCTTTGCAAGGACGAAACCGCGAGTTAGCGTGATTGTTATCTCTGTCAAAGGCGAGACCGTTTTCGTTAGCCGACCTCTCGCTCCTCAGCTGCCTCTTTGCGGTACCGGTTCGAGACGGGAGGTGCCCTTGGTGGCCTCACACGCATACGTGGTCGACCCGATACGGAGCACAGTCGTGGAGGAAGGTAGGTGGAGAAATGCCGGGGGGTCGGATCGAACCGGGGACCTATAGGTGAGACGGCAGAGGATCCTGTTGAAGCGATCTGTCAACACCCTAACAAGTTAGACATTTTTGCAACTACAAACGGGAAGGATGTGGTAAGGATTCTAAATCTTGCTATCTTGCATTTCCTCAACGCATCTTCTAAGGTTGTGTGGTGCTGGCATGGGGATCAGCCAGGAGGGTGGACTAACACCCCTCCCGAGACTAACAGTATCCTCGAGGCTAAGTGTGTGATATCCGACATGCTCGGCAGAGCTCCTGCGTGTATAAGGTGAGAGTATCTTCCGCTCATGCTTGCACTTGGTAGGTTAACCTGTCAGCCGCATATCTTCTAGGTTGATGACTTTCCTCCCCCACGGTAATAGAGTCCTTCTGGTAACTGTTGTTGAAGTCAGAGACGTAAGTAGCCGCCTCTCGTCATGATGATGATGCGTATCCGTTTTCAGAGTATCGGCCAGGGTGGAGCACTTCGACACATCCTCAGACTGGACGAGGTAGTATCTATCGCCTCTGGCTTGGAGCTCTCGACTGTTGCGGCTTCTCGGAGACGGGTGGTTGTCGGATCTTTTGGATACGCCCTTTGCTCTGGTGATGACGGTGGATAGGAATTTATGGGTTGTAATTCTCGACTACATCATTGTGAATACTCCTGTATTATTTTAAATAATTTCTAAAATAAATAAAATAAAAAATAATTTATTTTTCCGCCCGGAAAATTCGCGGAAATTTGTTGAAATTCTATTTTTTGTGGACTCTATTCGGTACTTCCCTACAGGTTCTCCCTCAACGCAGCGCTCAGTCCGGCAATCACTACAGAACTCGGAGGCACCATGACTCCGTCGAACTCGAAACCCCGGCTATACGAGTGGCGATGGCAGCCACAGTAGGCATGGAGGACTTCGTTATGGAAGCTACCTCCGGTAGGCTGGAGTGAGGGAAAATCGATTTATCCTGGCCGCGAGCTTCTCTCGAGACTAGGGGGGGATCTATCCAATTTCGTTCTCGCAAAGAGGAGAGGGGGGAATTTCGAAAATAGGAAATTTCGAGAGGAAAAAAAGAGAAGACGGAAATTTATTATGCAGCCGTCCTGGTCAGGTCAAGATGCTGAGGAGGGGGCCGGCATAGATGTGAGAGAGGTGAGTGACGGTCATCGCCGAAGAGGGAGTTTGACAGCGCCGAATTTTATCAGAGTCTAGTGAACCCCTTCCGAGTGTTGGCAGCGGGTCTGTCTGGTCGGACGGTGCTGGTGGGCGGGCGCAACGTCCTGCAGCTGTTCGAAGTGATAGAGCAGCCCGTGACTGGTGATGGTGGGGAGAATAAGAAGGGAGGCACGCAGGAGGAAAGGAAGATGAGGTAAAAGGTAAGAGGTGTCAGAAAGTGTGGTAGACGGTTTCTCAGATTGATCGCTGATTGTGTAAATGACTTTGATGACTTCGAGGATATCGACATCACAGATTGCCTACCGATTCTGCCAGAGCAACGTGCACGACCGTCGAGAGCATCCCAAGAAGGTGAAGGTTGACCTTGTCTTTTGCAAGCGTCAAAGATACGCATGACTGCGCTCTTCCGGAAATTCTTCTGACTGGGTTGAATATTTGCAGGCGATAGAAAATTTCTACGTTTTCTCTCCTGATGCTCTCGCATTTCTAATAGAAATGCGTCAGGAGAGAAAACGTTCGAATGGCAGAAATGCTGGACGGAAATTCCGAAAATGGGCCACGACGGAGTTGGAAGCAGCAGCATGATTCTATCGGACCGGCGGCATCAAAGAGGCCCAAGTCGCTACCATAAAGAGATCGTTCAAAGCTCATTCGAATCCCCTTCATTTGGGGGAGGAGTGGTACTTCAATTGATCCGCAGGATTTGCCATACCATGCGCAGCGGCGTTCGGTGTCAGGTTTGGTGATGGTGGATCGCTACTTGGTGAGCTCCTCCTCCGGCCAAGTGGTATCGTTGGTGGTATCTTCACAACGTCATCGTGGCAGCTCGAAGTCGGAGGTTGGGGTATCTTCTGGTTGCCATGGTATTCCTCAGGTCTAGCGGAGCGAAGGAGACCCTAATTCTTGACGTGTCTAGGAGCAGTATTGTCGTCACTGCTACTGAAGCCGCTACCCCGCATGTGAGGAAACTGGGAGAGTATCTTTGAAGCATGCGTGCTCTGGACAGGTGAGGTCCATAGTATGTCCGTGGAGGGAAACACAGAGGATGATACCGGTTGGAGGGCGGCCGTCTAAGAGGTAGTCACCCCGCGGCCATTGGACTAGAAGGGTTCATCAGAGCGACCGGGCCGGGGCTACACCCGCCTCGTGAGCGGGGAGGGGACAACGAGGCTATGAAGGCAGCCCGGCGGAGGACCGACCGGCAGGCTGCCGCTTTCTACATGCTGTGTAGTGCACTCGGGGGGATCTTGTGATCGGTTGACATTAGCGAGCAGTAAGATCGTAAGAATGATGCGGAATCGTTCCTGTTTGAGATTTTTTGTGTGAGGATCTAAGACGAGGCTCGTGATGATCTTGAACATCACTGATGCTTATGTTCGACAAACAGAGTTTACGAGAAACTACTTCGAACGATGGCCGTGTGCAGTTGCAACGGCCCTTCGGCGGAGTTTCTTTGCCGCGTGCAATTGCAACGGCCCTTCGGCGAAGTTTCTTCGCCGCGTTCCATAGTCTCGGGGGTATTCTTCCGTAGAAGATGATGTTAATGAGTTAATCGATTTAATCGTTCTGAATCACTGGTCGGCTCATAGTCGGCTCATCCCTCACTTCATCCTGATTTCACCCGAGTCATCATGGAGTTGTTGTCAGGTAACGCTGGTGTGGTACGGCAGTATAACGAACCCTCTCAGGAGAGAAAGTGGACCTTGAGTGGCGAGGAGTGAGTTCCACCAGCGACAGGGGAGCCCTCGGTCGGGACCCCGGAGGTGTGGTCACTTGGTGGCTTTGGCAGGTGGATATTCGGACCGTCCTCGAGCAGCAATGCCAGACTGGAGAGTTGCGAGTTCGAGTGCGCGGAGTTTAGTAGAGTCGATCGTCTGAGGATGGTACTGGTGGATACGGCGACGAAGAATCTTCTCGTGAGTTGCGCTGCGAGCCATCAGTGGAGAACTCGAGTCAGAAAATAGTCGATAGGCGTTGATCGATATGTTCTAGGCCCGGGATCGGGAAGGCATTTCCTGCGCGGACTGTCCTGAGACTTTCAGGTATCGACCTTGGATGCTGATGCTCCCCCGCATGTAGTGCACTTGCCTCGCTGAGTAGCTGCTGCCACTACGGCCAATTAACGTATGCGGATATGCACAGAACCTTTCCTATGAGGGTCGAGTTGTGATGGGTCGTGTCAGTCGGGAGGAGAGGACTGCTGGAGTCCACTGTCTCATACAGCACCATCGCGCCCTTGTCGTTTGAAGGCCGGCCAGCGGTGTGTGTCTCTGATGCAGATTACGTATGGTTCACTCGAAAAGCCTTGAAATACGATACGTCAGGTATGTACGGCCGAAGGTACCGCGGCATTTACATAGTTCACATCGGAGAATAATCCCAGGAGCCGTTGGGTCTCTCTGTGCCCAGCTCTCGAGTGGCTAGAACGCAATCAGCTCGTCGAGTGGAAATATACGTCAACACACCTATGCCGTGAGCATCCGATCTAGCTAAGACACGGTCACTATGAATCCGCTTTGATGTACTACGCTCTGACTAAACAACGAGCTACCTACGGCTGTACGGCCGGTGTACAGTTTGTCTACGGCTTCCTACGGCTTCAGTGATCGCAAAAGAAACTAGAGTTCATGAAAATGGAAAACCATTACTGAAAGTTCCAGCCTGATGATACACGGTGAAGTTTCCGGGGCTCCTACAGTTAAGGATGCAATAACGGAGAGGCTCTCCGGGAGAGCTGGTTCACGGGAAGACCTCGAATGAAGCACCTGCCGTGTTGGCTCAACTTGGCACGAGAGCGGAGGACAATAGAGCTGCAATGGAGTTACTCCATGGAGAGAGGATAACCCGTCTAATTCGGCTCTGCTGGGCTTTGTACTTGCGTGCCGGCATGAGTAGATGAGGCCCCGATGTATCTAAGGGGAGGTTCATTGTGGACTCCATGATAGGACTGGCTACACAGGGGAAACCGAGATACAGCGACGGGGGCAACTGGTGCGACACCTGAGTGATGATGATGCTGGCACGCAGGACGCAGAAATGAGAAAGCCTTCTAGGAATGTAGCGGCTGTGGTCTACCAACAAGTACTCAGTCATTTCGCACGAACTCCGTTGTCAATCGCCCAGGGGAGCCACCTTCATCATGCGAGGGTGACTTGCACCATCAGGGAGTATTTCCGTTTTCGTTGGTGCCGCGCTCTCCGGCGGAGAGCTAGATGAACGTCAGCTCCGTCCTTACGTGACGAGAGCAGCGGTAGCCTTCTGAATGGGAACCTTCGACTCTCTGTATCTAGTGGAATCTACGATAACTTCACCACCATGACCCACATGGAAGATTCCAGAAATCAGCATGAACAATCATAGTATTCCTAACCGCCAGGATCTCGCTTCATCCTGTGCCTTGCGCTCGCATGCATGGGTAAAGCCAATTGAGTGTAGTGCTACGCTGTTGGTAACCACGCTCTATACCACATTATCGCCTGATTTCTCTCAAGACTGATGAGACCTTTCCTCTGCGCCTCGTCTCATATATCCACGCCGTACTTAGTGGTGGTGAAGTTGTGGTAGGTCACCGTGCGGGCAGGAGACAACGCACGTGCGGCACGCGGCGGGCCTTCGATCGATAATCCTTCCCCAGCTATCAAGGCACATCGCCGCATTGGTTTCTATCTGCCGGTATTCGCCAAGTTGTATTCTCCCTCATCAGTTTTGTTGATCGACCAACCTCCATCCCTATCACAGTAATCTCAACCCTCATCAATCAAAGCCACGGCATGTCTAACATGAGTATCATCATCCTATTATTATCGCTTACTTCGGCTCTACTTTTCGGTTTGGTGGAGGCTCAACCTGCTGGTAGATTCGAGCTCAAGTCTGCAAAGTACAACGTGATTTTTGGTGTGTCCGAAGGAAAGATGTCCTTACACTTTGGCTGTAATGGTCAACTTGTCCTAGTTGACACCGGATATCCATCTAATGGCTTGAAGCTCCTCCCCATTGGTGATAACAGTTACACCTTCGACTTCTCCCAGTCTCTCTCAAGTATCGATTCCTGGTATACCCAGATTGAGACGGGTTGCCCTGATGTTCGTCCCATCGATGGTGATCTTGCCACCATCTCCTTCGTCGACGATGATAATCTGTCCACTAGTCTGGAAGGACAGACGCATGTTCTCACGAGATCTACTCTCACCCTGAGCCCTAAATCGCGACTCTACCAGTACACTGATGGAGACTTCGAGCTTCTTCTCCATGTGTATGATGTCTACGTATCCGCGTTGGTTAAGTGCAGTTCTACTACTCAGGAGACATGGGTGGACTTGGAAATCTTTGAAGACAGGACCTCCAAGCCGTATCTGGTGTATAGTGTCCGGTCGAGCAGCTCTGAGATGCTGAAGGATAGGATTAATCAAGAGTGCTCGATACCCCTCCAGGTTGACGATTTGTCCTACTTCGCCGTCGATACCTCTCGAACGCTCTTTACTCAGTTCAAAGGCGTAAGGATACATCTTCACATTGAGTGAAGTTTTTGTAAGGTGTTCACTCGCCGACGACCATGCGTCGCGACGTGACCTCTTATTAGCCTGTCGTTGTGTAAGGGTTTTTTGTACCTCTTCGCCACCAGAGGGAGAATCCCCACTGGTGGTAACTTCATCTCTAGTGGATGACATCAAAGGTCATTTCACCGCTGTTTGAGAGCTTCAAGACACGATTAAGTCAGTTGCGGTCGTGGACTCGAGATTTTCAAACCTTTCATCTCTTCTTTCGAAACCGATCATTGGCAGTATTGTAAGCATCGTGCTGGTAGAATCAAGCGTGGCTATGGCATTCTCGTATGTATTCGTCCATAGTGACGCAGACGCTTAGCGTTTGCGGGCACGATAGCCGCCGTTTTGTATCACTGGTCAAAGGTTTTTGCGTTTGTCTGTTTGACGGAGTCGACGGACATGTGATAGAGCTGCAGAGCGGCTCTGTCAGAATCCTGATAAAAAGTGCACAAGCAGCTGCGGCTTGCGGATGCTGAATCCGTCACCTGTTTCTGGAATAGTGGGACCAGCCCACTGAACGCCGAGATTGATGACCCTCGCTGCGTAGCTTGTGGGAGTAAAGCTCAACACCTTCCTTCGAGGAAGTTCCTGCCAGGAACTTCCTGGTGTTGAAGACCTCATTCTGGATTTACTCGTTCCTCAAGAACGTCCTGGTACGTTATTCAGCTTGCGTTCTTTAAGGGAACTTCCCTGTACAAACCATTGGCCAAAACCCAGTAGCAGCTTCATGCATCAGTAACTTCCCTCACCAATACGTTCCGCGATCTCGCATCCCGAATTTGAAGTCCGCCTTCAACTACATGAAGGTCCGATCACTTTGAAGTGTACAAAGCAGGGCGTTATCTATGGGACGCGCCCGAAAGCCCGAGGACCGACTGCTCCACCTGGGAATCGTATTTTTACTTACTCTTCTGCGCCGGCGCGAGGAGCTCCATGCCGGATGGCTTCATGGTCAAGGACAATATGATCGTGCTATTGTATTTGCAGCATACAGCGTGGGATGAGTTCGAGTTCATGGCGTTGAAGGGGCAAGTCGTTGCTACAGAGGGGCAAAACAATGTGTAGGGCAACATGTCGCGCGTAGCGTAAAATAGCGGTGCGCCCGGGAGTTGATCCTTATCAATGGCCCGGATGAGATGAGACTTGGCGATTAAGGAGTCCTGAACCAGGACCCGGATAAAGCTGCTGGATGATCAGAACATACAGCGGTATCAGAAACATTCATGTTTGTTGTTGTTACAGCTGCAGATTCTCTCGACGTAGTACATGACCTTCGAGTAGAACTCGGAAATCAAAGCGTGCAAATAGTCGTTCGCTGAATATGATGGTATATTTAGCACAACATCCATCAACAACATCGCTCGGTGCTATTGACCCCGTGTGACTCGGGATCCATGCCAGGCGCACCTTATCACCCAGCTGATATATGAGGGTACTCACGCGGCCAAGCGTCTCGCTCCAGGGTCGTCCCGCTCGCAGCATCTGTAGGCACACTAGGGAGTCTGAGTAGAGCCGCTCTACTAGAGCGTTACCTTCTCGACTCCTTGCATTCTTGCAAGGTGTGTGAGTGCTCTCTCGATCGCTAGCATTTCAGCTTGTCCTATTACGGCATATGCGACAGTTGGAAGCTTGCGGAGAGAAAGCGATTCAGAATCTCCATTGAGCTTTCATTGCGGGTTCTGCCAAAGCTTCTCTGATGTCTTTTCTCCGCAAGCTGCATTTCTTCAAGTGCGGCAGGATTCCAAAAAGGGACCGTCGATCGTAACTATTAACTTAATAGAGACATGTCATGGCGATCGTTTTTAGAGATTCTCACCGCTTTGAGAGCGGCGCTCTCCGTCGCCGTTTGTGGTACGGTACCACTGGTACCATTACCAGCAGCTTGCTGGCAGCAAGCGGCTGCAGCGAGCAGTAGCTCCTAGTTGAACTTCAGCTCTACAAGGAGCAATCTATAGACTTCTGAATGGTATAGTAGTAGTCTACTACCGTCCACCGATTCTCAGATGATCACTTCGTACGCTTCCTTACGGAGCGAACACTGAATTTATCAACAAAATTTCCACAGTTGTCACCGAGGCAGATCACGGTAGCTGCTATCAAGGAATGGTAGAAAGCTGAACAGTAAGCCTCTTGACGGTTTCTGCTATGTGCCGCATCAACGACCCTGCGTGAAAATGATTCAAAATGTCGATGAGTGGGTATGGTCAGAGTAACTAATGGACCAACCCGCAGTTTCAGACGCCCAGATTCTGGTCATCCATGTGAATCAGCTACGCGTGTCCGGCGGCAGTCAGCTTTGACGGGGTACCACTCGAACTTCACCACATCTGTGTGTCGTACAGTGTGAGCTAATAGTGCAGGAGTCGGCTTTGAGATATCTGACGGACAAGAAGTTTACAGACTGATGTTTAGCCTGTTACTTGCTTGAGTGATAGTTAGGTATCAGTTTGCTTGTCAGATCATCGGGCCCTCCAGATGGACAGGCGTCATCCAGAAATGCCGGAGAGTGAGGCTTTGTGACTTGATAGTTTCCTCTCAAGCAAGTCTTGACTCAAGTGTTGGGGAAATCCACCGGGCATGTTATATTCCTGAGGCTTTATTCGCTCTAGTTTATTCCATCTGACAATGTCCAACGACGGAAAGTTCCGCGAGCACCTCGAAAGCTCGGCAGATTTTTATTCCGGATTTGCCGGCCTTAGTCCCCGTCAAATCGTTGTCGCATCTATCATGGAATGGGAACTAAAGGAGAGGTAAGCTGCTGCGTTCTTCGCTCGCAGGAAGGCTTCGCTCTTCGTTTGCACGCTCATTTTGCTAGGTTGGATGATGAGACTCCGTAAGTGACGAGATGTGCCTTCAATAATGCATCTGGGCTTGTGCTTTACTACTATCTGCCGGGCTACTGTACGCGCGTATTCCGTGCTCTTCAGAATCTCCTGCTCCATTACTGTCTCTGACGACAACGAATCCGAAGGTGGACAAGAGTAAGTATAATCTAGTTTTTCGTCCCTCAATATCAGCATGAGTACCTTTACATAGATTCTCTACGTCATTTTCCCACCATACTGTTGATTTGGCGCTTCCTCCCTTTGCAGGCACAGTGCTGAGGCCCCTAAGAGTTCTAGGGAAAAAACTTTAGGGGAGGATTCGTGAGTGACGAGAGGTTTTCCAGGATCTAGCTCTGCTTGAGAACGCGCGTATTCTGTCCTTCTTCAGATTGTCCTTCTCCGATACTTCGATTGTCAACAGCGAGGACGCGGATTTACAAGAGTACGTGGGATTGAGTTGACGGTTTGAGCATCGTCGGTGAGGATGTATATATGTTGCCGAGGCATGATGTGTAGATTCCTTGCATAGTACCTACGCAACGTGATTTGCAACATTTCATCGTAACCGTTTTCTACGATCTTGGTGTCATAGACGTGTGGCTACTAAAAATTTGGATAAATAAACGAACGTGTGGCTTACGTAAAATTTGAATAAAGTGGAGTTATCATGCCGGGCGTTTTCGACATCCAACTCCCGCGAGTCGCCTTCCAGCTTTCAAAATAGAAACAATATCTACTCTATGAGCGAAATTTTCATGCGAATGATATGGACAGTACGACCGCCTAAGAGTAATCAAGCCGTTCATTGTGAGACACAGTGGAGATGCACTTGGAAGTGGCGAAAACTTCGTACCCAAGAATGGATATTGCGAAACCCGCGATTAAGTTTTCTGTCAAGTTTCCGTTCAAGATTTAGCGAGTTGACAGGTGATTCACAGCGTTGACAAGCAGTTTAAATTTCGCAAGTGCATCTCCTATGTGAATTTAAGAATTGAGTGAAAAGCTGCTGTGAGGATGCAGTTCTCCAAACTTCGTCCTTCACATCCTCGAACGCCGGCACTACCACCGCTAGTGGTTGTTTGTGTATTGTTTTATTCTCCAGGACGTCCGCGAGCGTGTCGGCGATCACGCAAAACACGGAGGTCAGGCAGGCGTCAGCGAAGAAAAGAGTGATGAGTTGGGACGACACCGAGGACTCCATCGGCCGCACGAAGAAGAGCCGGTCGAAGTCACGTATGTGGACGGTAAGTGCCACTTACTAAGTGGGGCAACAAATTTTTAGCATCTCGAGTTTTTTAGCATTTTATCGTCTCAGGGTATTGCCACGGAGCGGTGAGCTCCCTGAAGATCCTCAAATAGTCCTTTGGATACCCTCCCAGTCTGAAGTCAAAGCTCCTAGTGGTCGACGAAAACTGTGAAATTTAGCCTATCAGCGCGTTACGAACTCTTAGCAACTCACGGCTGAGCGCGTGCAGTCAAATTGACAAATTTAGCTGTGAAGTATTTTTTCTTAATCCAGCTCCATGTGAGAGGTTCGGTGGAATCGAGAGAGCGTGTGATGAATACCCGACCTCAGAAATATCACAGGCGAATTCGAAGCAGAGTTCAGCGATGCTTGTTCAGCATTGCTCTTGAAAATTCCAAGCGCAACTTGGAAATTCCAAGTTGGAATGATCTTCGACGGCTTCGAACTCGAAATTGATGATTTTACTCAACGCGCTGAGCCTTGAGTTGCAAAGAGTTTGTAACGCGCTGATAGGCTAAATATTACAGCTCTCGCCAACCACTAGGAGTTTTGATTTCAGACTCGAAGAGTATCTCCTACGGACTGTGTGAGGATGTTCAGTGAGCTCTCGCTCCGTGACAATACCCCGAGACAATAAACTGCCAAAAAACTCGAGCTGCTTAGAATTTCTTTCCTGGTAGTCCTCTGAAGACGCGGCCCTCTTGCAAGCAATTGAACAAAGCGGAAGCAATTTCGCGGCAAACAGGGCACAAGTGGAAGGAGGTTCCTTTCCGTAATGAGCCTCAGTGAATCCATTTCTGTGACAGTTTTTCGGCTTAGGGAACTGAAGGAAAGATCCGCAGCGGCTCTGGAGGCTAGATGGAAAAGAATGACTTTTCCTAGAAGTACTTAGGGGTTTCTCGTTGACTTGGGTGGATTGCGTTGAGCAGAGCCTCTGCCGTAGAGGGTCCGTCGAAACTGCTGGTGCCTCCGTAGCGGTAGCGACCACGACACTCTCAGGGATCAAGATGCTCATCAAGGAGTTGTGTACTCAGTAGTTCTACCATCTATCATTTGGCATGTTACCATGAATAACGATGATGATGTTACCATTGCCGTTGTATTGGTATGGTGTTGTCATTGGCTGTAAATTAACGTCCATACTATCAACGACAATACGCCATTCTCGCTAGTATTGTCTACAGTTATTGCTAATGACATCTTCTCATCATCTCCAGAACGTCAAGATTGGAGTAGTATTCTCCAGTAATTCAACTTGAAAGTAAGTACAGCCTTGTCATCATCATTCAATGGCACATCTCGATAATAACTCCTCCTTACATTCATCAAGCCCATCAATAGCAGCATAATGTTCATTAAACCTTGCAACCTCGAGATATCTGATTGATCTCCTACTTTGACTATCAGCTGTCTTCTTTATTCTTATTCTATTATCATTGATATTGCATGATGGAACGCCAGGGTTGTTGCAGGGTCAGTCGCTGAAGTATTATCACTGATAATTTATCAGTCACACATGCAACTGTGGCAGCCGCGTTTTGAGATCGTAGCGATGATGCTTCTATAATATTGCATGGTCATTGATTTGATTGATAATTGGTCATCACAGTATTCGGTATTTTCGAAGATCAAATGCCGAGTTGTATAATCGATGCTCTGTCTAGTGCCTGTATAAGGGTAGGCGATCCCCAGCATGGAGAACATCACGATTCACCCAAGGCAAATGATATCAAGAAGGTGACCAGGCTCGTTCTACTCAAATTGGAAGTGTCGTATCGCACTCGTAGTGCTCAGAGACTGCGAGAGGGCCTCAGTAAGGCTTTTGACGAATTCAGAGACTCCACGGCTGCCGGTGAGACTCGCCGCATCACCTCATCTTATTAGTATACTTTTTATTCATCATCATCATCATCGTGCGTAGTTTTCATCGCGTCTGTCCGCTTGCACGTGCATGAGGCTTTGCTGTATCCGACTCGGAATTACCGAGGCGGCTGCCGTCACTCCTGCCCGGCCTAGCCAGGTTGGTCCGCAACGCCGTTGCGATCAAGTTGATCGTATCAGATTTCCCTGTACCGAAGCCCAGAAACACACAGCGATGTATAGCTCAGAGTGTCCAGTGGATACCTCCATATGCACGCAGATAAGAAGCTACTCGAAGCAGCCCTACTTTCAAAGTTACTGGAGGTCACGAGTGACGCGGAACGCCGACGATCAATGGTTTTCCTCGGGCAGGGCTGCTTGACGACTCCTTGTCGTTGTTCGGAACAGGTTGTTCCGGTTCACACCTACATGTGCCTTTTGAAGATTGCGAGAATTTGCATCTCATCCAGCATTATCCGCTGGATTCTAGCCTTTTTTTCTGTTGTCCTCTTGAAGAGGACAAGAGAGAAGAGGACCTTTTCCCGCGGATGGTCCCAATTTCTGTCGTGGATGCGCGTTACCCGGTACCACAGCGTCCTGACGAACTCCCCTCTCGTTTCACTGAAACGGTTTCAGCGCTGTCCTGCCATACCAGAATACGTCAGCCGGCTGTGGTGCGCCGTAGCTGCGGACTTGAACTCAGCTATCTCTTCTACTTGCTAGGTTCCGCCAATATCTCCCCGGATTGAAGGTATGATCGCTAGTCTGCCGATTGATGTTGTAGCGGACTGCCCGAAAGCACAAGCCGGACATGTTCAACATGTCATGTTGTTGGGAATGGTCGCAGGCTTTTCTCGCACTCATCATGCTTGCGAGTCCGCAACTACTAGTTGCCAACTAGTAAGCTCGGGGATTGGCAGATTATCGTTGTAGACAATGTAGAGCTCCTCGTTGCTGTGAAATTCTCTAGTGTTGTGGGAGTTTGTAATGACATATGGAGAGGATGTCGGAGGGTGAGAATAGACAACGGAGTCGGTGGGAGCTGAGGGGGACGCGTTTCAGATACACGACGATGGATGTTGACCTGATGAAGCGTTCAACCGTTGAACGCTTCATCAGGTCAACATCCATCGTCGTGTTGGACGCGTTGAACTTCAACGCGTGATACTCTACATGGATATGAAAGACAGTTTTGGACTTTCCATGCTACGAAAGCCACTGCATATCGAAACTCGCAGCTCGTGGAGTGCCGCTTTCCTGCTTTTTTGCGTCATAATGAAACTCAGAGTTTCAAACTCTAACCGCGGGGACTGGGAGTCGGGGCGGTGGCCGCGACGTAGCTGTCGGCGGTGAGGACGACAAGGGGTTACGCCGAATGCGGCATTCGGAATGCCCTTCCTGAGGCCTTGCGCCAACAGTTCCTGCGTTTGGCTGCGCACAGCGGGTACATACCCCCTACGCGTGTAGCGGCCAGCGCAGCGAGGACCTACGCCCGGATGTTGGGGTAGGTCCAGGCTCACCCGTAGTCTCGGTTAGTGGGTAGGGTGGGATTGATCGGCTCACGCAAAGGCTGCAGAGCCGCTCAGATTGGGGTACTAGGAGGAAAGAGAGGGGACTCGGGGCTAGTCACGACGCCTTCTATGGCGAGGCGCAGACCAGCCACCGGGAGTCCTGCGGCTATGACCGCAGTATCTTGAAGACAAATTGATCGACTCGCGCAGAGGCTGCAGGGTCGCTCAAATGATTTGAGCCAAATCGTTACCGAGGAAAGATGAAGACAAACTGACAGACGAAAGGTGGCTTGGGTTCACGCGTTTAGCAGAACCGCCTCCCTTTCGTCGAGGAAGATATACCGCGGTAGTACCGCGACAGTACTAGAATATTACACCCTGACAACGAGTCCTGGCTAGCGCTCTAGCCAATGTTGCTAGCACACAAATAGTGTCCCCTTTGGTGCCGGTTTCACCGTCGATAAAACCCTGCGGGATTTATCGCGTTTCAAGCTCTGAAATCGTCTATTTCGCGTTGCGTCGTGCGTTGTGCGTTCTACACGCGTTTACACAACACGGGTGAGACTCCAATGTACCCCAATCCGCCCAACGCAATAGACGTCTTTAATGCTGAGGTGAGTCTGACTAACTGAGGTAACTAAGTGGACTAAGTGGTCCGAATTGGCACTGCCTCAGTTGGGATACACCCCGGTTCCTGGGGATCGGTCACCTTTACGTGCCGCACCGCACACATAAACGCTACGGGCGGCCGAAAACCCTCATACCTATGAAGACAATATAGACTCTATATTATAGAGCGCAAAATAATCCCGTCGTTAGCATCCAACAAGTTTAGACGACTGCTACATACCGCAGGCCAACTGTGCGCCGCGAGGTACTGAGGTACGCTGAGGTACTGTACCTCATATCCTGCCCTTGCACTCGCGTCACAGTGCGAGTGACTCGCATCACGCGAGTCGCGTGCATGGGTGATACACATTCAGTATACGTGATGGATCATGCTACGAATCACGCTGATATCACACTATCGCCTGACTTCCCCCAAAACTGGTTTCACCATCCTTTGAGCCTAGAATCCAGACCTTCATTTCTGCTGGGTACCATAAATCCCTGCGCCATTGCCCGCTGTACGTACGTTCGTCTCAGCGAACACGTGCGTTCCCTGTCATGCTCTTGAACATTCGTTCCCCCTAAATCCGCAGTGAGATCAGTTTTCTCCGAAATCCTCTCGAGTCCGGTTTTAACCTTCCCTTGAGCCTGGTCTCGATAATCCTTCCTCCGCTATCTAGGCACATCGCAGCATCGGTTTCTATCTGCGTTCATTCGACAAGCAGTCTCCCCTCTCTTCAGTTGGGTTCTACACACCTCGATCCCTGTCATAGTAATCTCATTTAACATGGATAGCATCATCCTATCATTATTGCTTGTTTCGGCTTCATTTCGGTTTGGTGGGGGCTCAACCCGCCGGAAGATTCGAGCTCAAGACCGCGAAATACGACGTGCTTTTTGATGTAGAAGAAAGTGGAACGGTGACCCTAGAGTTCTATTGTGATGGTGGTCTGGTCCTGAGTGACACCGGGTAATCAGTCTTCTGGCTTGAAGCTTCTCCCCATGGGTGGTAACAGATACACCGTCGACTTCTCCCAGTCTCTCTCAAGCATCGATTCTTGGTATACCCAGATTAAGACGGGCTGCTCTGATGTTTATACCCACGACCGTGATTTGGCGACTCTCACCTTCACTGATGATGATCATCTTTCTACTCGTCTGGAAGGATACCCTCAAGTTTTCACGAGATCTACTCTTACACTGGGCTCTGATGAGCAGATCTTCGACTACACGGACGGAGACTTTCAACTTTTTACCTCGCAAATGCTGACTCCGTGACTGCGATAGCGAAGTGCAATGGTCAGGACATGTCGGGGTTCTTCAAAATCGCCGAAGACAGGACCTCCGCACCGTATTTGGTGTATGATGCCACTTCGGTTAGCACTGAGAATTCCAGGGCTTGGCTGAGGTTTAGAAATGACATATATGTTGTATGCAAGATAGCCCCCGGGATAGACGACTTAAGGTTCGTCGCCCAGGCTAGTATCCGTACACTCTTCACTCAGCTCGGAGGTGTAAGGGTACACCTTACGAAAAGAAGGAGGTACTAATGGTGAGTTCTTCATTCACACGTGGCCGACGGTTATGCGCCGCGACGTGGCCTCTCATAGGCCTACCGTTGTGTATGGTGTTTGTGCACCGTCTCGTCTTCAGATGGAGCGTAGAAATCTCTGATGGTGACAACTTCATTTCCACCGGATGAGATTAACTTCATTTCAACTCAATGAGGTTTCCACTGCGGTGTTATCAAGACACGTTTCAGTCAGTTGTGTTCGACGCATGTAAACTTCAGTTTTGCACGGCTTTTATCTCTTTGTTCAAAAAAAGATCATTGGCAGTATTGTTAGTAGCATCGTGCTGGTAGCCAGCGCGACTATGGCATTCTCGTACAAACAGTGTATTCGTCCGTAGTAACAATACTGAGGGACTGCTCAGCGTCTGCTCCCACGACCGCCTATCGCAAGCCTGTTTTGTATCACTGGTCGAAGATACTTGCGTTAGTCTATGTCAAAACAACGGCCATCCGACTCGACTTACAGGTCACTGACAAATCGTGTGCAAGCAGAGTCCTGCATAGCAGAGTTCTGTTTTCACCCTGGGAGTTTTTCGGAAGAGTCATTGCATTGCCGCTCGGCCGCTTTGGGAGGTGGATCTTCTGACCGCCTTTGAGTAACAATGCCAGACTGGAGAGTTCGAGTGTGCTGAATCCAGGAAAGCCTGACTACCCTCTACTGGGGAGGTATGCGGATCCTGATGCGTGAGTAAAATCAGGTGACGATACTGAGTAAGTGGGTGAGATTATATTGCTCTGAGTAGTATGCAAGATTCCTTATACTGATTCTGATTTATGCAAGAGTATCGATTAACGACGCTTATTCACTGGAGTTTCACCCGTAATACGCGAAGTGGCGTTTTTCGTCAAGTGAAAAACGCGAAAATCGCGACGTGAATTGAAGTCAAATCACTTCGCGAAATACACATGGCCGTGGGGACCATTTCGCGAAAAACACATTGACCATTTCGCTAAAAAACGGGTTTATCGCGAAAAATGGGATGTAAATCGTGTTTTTCACATCATGAGAGGGGTGAGTTCGAAGCCCTTCTCGCGAAATTTCACTTCAGCTTTCCGCCTAGTGGAAAGCGCAGAAAACGCGAAATAACACGAAGTCGGAGCATTTCGCGAAATTCATAACGCAATTAACGCTCTCTCGCGAAAAACGCACGGAGCGTTTCGCGAAAAAAGTTATATACCGCGAAGTGCCGAGTGTAAATCGCGTTTTACACATCACTCGAGTCTCGCCGATAATTTTGAATGAAAAACGCGTTTTTCACGAAGATTACGTGTTAAACACCGTGAAAAACGCGAAAAACATGAGAACTCAGAGGCGGATTAGCAATACGACCCCAGGACCCGCCACTGCTGTGCATCCGCATTCCGCCAGAGGGCCACCTCACTCAAGAGCGGGATCCGTCAGACTACTGGCATTTCACGTTGGGGCCTCCGGGAGGTACTCGATGGTACATCCCATCACGCAGCCATGTGTAGTGACCAGTCTAGCGGACCCCTCTGTGAGGGAGAGCGGTGGAGAGCTTAGCAAGATTTGAACCCGGAATCTTCCGGGGTACAGCATGGCCCAGCGGCGAGGGCGACCTCCACAGGAGAGGTGCATCCTCGGCGCACCAGGGAATTTCCAGCGTGCGCAAAGATACCCCTTGAGCAGAGATACCCCCTTGGTGTGCCCTGCATGATGCAGCCTGCGTCTAAGTTACCTACAAGTATCGCAGGAGTGAGTTGTCTTGCTAGCTGATTCTAGCGCCGTAATTGATGCCAATCACTTCGCTTCTCCTTGCCGAACTCCCTGGCTCTGTGGAAGCTCTGGACCTTGCGCACGTCCAGGCCGACATCACTCGGCGCCAGGTTGCGGCCCTGGCCGTCTGGAGGGCGGAGCAGTATTTGAGAGCGTAAGCGCAACCAATCTTCAATGCTCTTTCACGGACTTGCTCAGATGGAAGACGTACGTTGTCGAATACGACAGAGTCTTGCAACTGGGCAACAAGACTCCGTCGTCCGATCCTACTACTAGGGAAGAATCAGAAGAGTATGCTGATGGTTCAGTTCCTTCGGTTGTCGCGGCTTCCTCTTCCTCGTCGAATGGGCTTCAAGGGACTGTTGCGGGCAATGAGTCCTACTGGTTTTAAACGTCTAGATGCACGTATGGTTAGGTATCGCGCAGTCTTCGAGAGAGACTGCGCAAGCGGTGACGACCATGGCGTCCGCCTTAACGGCCCTGGCTGAAACATCCTCATGAATGGAGTCTCTGATGATTATGCTCATCGAAGAGAGCTGTGGGAGGAGCTCCGGCTCAGTCGAGGATGGCGACGGCGGGAGCCAAGTGCTGTCGAGCGAAGGGGAGGACAGCGACGGTGATGATGATGATGATGATGATGATGATGATGATGATGGTGATGTTGATGATGATGATGATGATGATGATGATGATGATGATGATGATGATGCGGATGACGAGAATGGCGGCCACCCATCAGAGGCAGGCTTCCTCTGATGGGTGGCCGCCATTCTCAGGAAGCGCAGATTCAGAAACTCAAGAAGGATCGTGCTGGGCGAGCTGATGCCCGGGCCAAGTCAAAGGCCAAAGCTGAGGCTGAAGCTAAGGCCAAGGCCAAGGCCAAAGCCAAGGCCAAAGGCAAAGGCAAGCCTAAGGGCCGGCCAGCTGGGTCGAAGCGTCGTCGCACCCAGTGAACTTCGTTAGCATGCTAGTTTCTGCTCCGGTCGTTATGTTGAATTGGGGCGTATGGCCTTGCGATGAACATGTCCACGTAGTTTCCTGCTTGCGCGTCCCTGCTCTGATCTTCCGCTTTGTCTACGGCTACACGGAGGACTTCTGTCGACTGGCTGTGGGCTCGGCTCCAGCAGGACTTGCAGCTTAGGAGACCGTTCCGTAAACCCCACTTACTAGAGCTATTGCGAGGTTAGTAGCCCTCACAGCTAGTGGCCTGCTGGCTCTGCTAGTTGTCTCAGGTTACAAGAGCGGAACTCTGGCTACCACGAGATGAGGGACCAGATGCGGTGGATCTTTGCCCCAAACGGTGGCTGAGTCTTGAGATGCACGACTGCACGACTTTCTGCTTGAGCACCCGCCCATCCCGCAGAGCCTCCTAGGCCTTCTCGCTTTGGAGGACGCAATCCTTTGGGAGAACAGTCATTCGGCATGTTGATGTGTTCCCCATCCGCATCCGTCGACCAAGTCATAACCAAGGTTGTACTACCAACCTAAGTATAAGTCTCACGTTGTGAAAATTCAGGCTGTGGTTGACCTTCATTGGCCGTATTGTTCACGTGAGCTTGCCGTGGATTGGAGCTCGCCACGACCTGTATATTTATAGAGACCGTTCGACTCGGTGAACTCGTTGTCCCTCAGGACCCGTCTCATGACATGACCTGGGGTATGCCTCCGGCGGAAACAGAGCTTTGCGGCTTATAACGCCTCACAGAGCGTGTCCGCGGGCGTGTTCTCAATGACAGGGGAGGTCACCTAACCAGAGACACGCGTCTCTGCGCAGCGATGAAATCGAACGTGCCTTCGGTTTTTCTTAAGCGCTTCGATTTTCTGTATGCGAGGATGCCGGTGTCATGCCGTCAGGCGTCGCGGGTTGCCAAGTAGAGCCTCTTGTGCATGTCGTATTCTTATTAATTTCGATTTTCTGTATCATCAGCAGACCGGTACTGGCGTAGCTAACTGAAGCTTTCCCCGCCTGGTGGTTCCGTGTTCAGTGAAAGTCGCACTATAGTCGCCCTTTACGACTGGCGTCATTAACTTGTCGCCAACATTGAAAGCTGAACTTCAGTCCACGAAGCCCGAGCGACTTCGCCATTTTTCGCGAAAAACGCGAGAATTACTCCGCGTTTACACCATGGGTGAAAAACACTGCGTGTGTTTACGCGTTTTTCACCAGTCGAAGTGAATTTCACGATGTGAAATGTGAAATGCGTTTTTCACTGAGTGGTTTTCACATCACGGGTGAAACTCCAT
>JABANP010000537.1:0-34971 GCA_013115135.1 Perkinsus olseni
GTCGATGATGCGTCCTCCTCTCCGACCCGGCCGCAGCACCGGCTTGCGTTCTACTAATACTGCTCAGATAAGTGTTGGTGACCAACTTGGTGCGGAAGTGGCTGATGCGGCCGGCGTACCCAAGGACGCAATGAAGAAACTATCCCGTGTTGGGCAGATGTTCGAATCATTCACAAACCGAGATAAAGAAGCCGTGGCGACCGGGCAAGAGAAGTATAAACGCTTCGAGGGCGAAGAAGACGAGGAGTCCTCGTCGAGGACTTCACTGAAGTCGCCGGACCCGCTCCTGTTGACTCATGGTCTTTCAGTGTCGTTACGTGCAAGGAAGATGAAAGGCTGCTCTTTTTCAACAACATCAACATCAATCAGTATTGCTGCAAAGATTTCCGTTTTGACCGACCTATGATACTTCTCCAGCACGAAAGAAGAAAAGCTGCTCCTGTTGTGTTATAGTTGGGCATGAGACGGTATGATGCCACTGGCTGGACGTCATGGCGAAGGAAGTGCTCAGCGCTCAACGACTCGGAGCCGGGAGATGAGAAACTGGTCGAGATAGTCTTCAACAGGGAGGCTTCGTCATATGTTATCCGTTGTTGTTGTCATACCTCTTTTGCATCCCTTCCTGTGGTATTTAAGACGTTCTTAAGTGGTCGATAACCGACAAGCCACGGCGCGTTGCGCCATAATAAGCCTGCGTAGGTCTAATGCTCCTCCGGCTCGACTTCGGTCACTGAGAACTCAAGTCGAAGGAACAAATCCCTTCTTGAGAAGTAAGGTCGACGATGATCTATCGCCTGTCTGATTATTCCGCTAGTTGAATAAAAGAAAATATTCGACTTCTGAAAAGTCGGAAAAGCAAAGTGGCGATCTGCGAATCTCCCGCAACTAACTGGGGTAGAAACTCTCGCCGTATTAGCAAAGCGTGCGCGCCTAGTGAAAATGAGCGGCGAAAATAAAATGAAACATTCTAACAAATGTCACAGCCTCGACTCTGCACTCGGACGGAGCGAAGTTCTGTGCAGCGCTCATGCGCTCTCCCAAAGTTGACCAGTAAGGAAGGCTTCGACTTCTCTTTGCATCGCGCTAGGATCGTAAACCGTCACACTGTGGCCTGCATTGGTGACCTAAGCCGAGGGCATCGAACGGTGACTCGGCAGTAGTGTGATGCACTTCACCTCGATGAACGCGAGCTTGGCCGCGTTCGAGTACTTCAGGGCTTTTATAGTAGCACCCTGAAACCAGAAATGCTAGGGCGACGCATCGAGGAGTATCCTTGGGGCCGTCAATGCCATGCTATGGCCTCGATACGGTACTATGCCACAACGGCAAATAGAAGATGCTGGTCGCTGTATTCAGCGAAAATCGTCCACGAACTGGTGAGAATGCTTCACAGCGAACTGACCTGAACGGTCTTGGCCGGAACTTGCTTCAGCTGCTCGCCGTAGTTGAGAGCTCCCTTCAACTTAACCATCCAGTCCAATGATCCAACGGCATTAGTTACGTAGTCTTGGTCACCGTTCACGACGAGTACCTGCTGCAAAGTTTTCATCTCGCGAGCCGACTCTTGCTCTAGCTTGGGACGTCCTCGTAAATGATATGATGATATTTCATTATTGATGTCGCTGATCAATGATTAATCACAGCAGTTGCCGAGATCGATATAAGATGCTCCGGAGTGAGAATGAGAGCTGACATAGTCGCAGTCGAACATTAGAAGACTAGAGCCATCGATCGATTTAATTTACTTTCAAGCCTTTGTCGAGGAGTGCAGTTACATAGTAGGTTGCATCATAGGCTATGTATCTCTTGAATGCGTTGAACACCTGAAGTTAGCATGAACTACGTCAGTCAGCTGCTAGATTGGTTACATCCTTATTGTTCGGGGTCCACGTCTTCGACACGTGGAGCTCCTGCTGGACAGACTGGTCGTTGAGGAAGATGTCAATCTGAGAACGAGACGACCTGCTTAGCGAATCCTGTCAAGACGAAAATCAAATCCTGAGCATGTCCATTTTTACACATGAATGGGAATATCTTTATATTTTCACTATTATAGAATAACCTCATCATTAAGAGAAGGTTATTCTATGATATTTTAGTAGTAGAAGAATGTATCGGACGTACGGCATCAATGTCGGTTAGAACCTCAGAGAAAGTCAATACTCAGTAGGATCGAACGTCATCATAACGGCGGAAGCGGAGAGCAAGGATCGCCATTGAAAATGGTGTTTTTCATATCAGGGGCGAAATTCCAATTGATTTTCGGTAGAAATGGCCCATTTCTAACAGGGCCATGGTGCACATTTGGGAACAATTCACATGATGAAATATCGTAATAGTTCACGAGTGAAAGTGCATCGTGACAGATGCTATCGAAAGTGCTGTTATTGATATGTTGGCTCGAATATGCACTTGTCCTCGGTGAAGGAGATGAGGAATCTGCCGCGTACTCTTCCGGAGTTGAAGTGGTAGTGTCTTGCTTCGTCTCCTGGCGGAACACGAACATCGAAACTGAGAGAATAGGGGGCACCGTTTAATGAGAAGGAGAGAGTTTCATTTCCGAGGAAATGACGGTCGTGGAAACATAGTATGAAGCGAGCACCAACACAGTATGCACGCGGAATCCTTGGAAGTGGCCAGAAGCGCGAGACGCCAGCCCCTACAAGCTGATGCCTCTCTGTCGCAGGGGGTTGATAACGAGTGGTTGGCACGTCGCCACTGCTTGGTTGCACAGGACTGAGAAATTGCAAGGCTTGTCTAATTACCAATATTGTTGAACACTGTTCAATGAACAGAATCAACCTACCCGAAATTGGTTGTTTTCCTGGCCCGTTGGAGTTGCACTTGGAGAGCTGGTCCATACAGTTGGGCAACCCTGCGGCCATTTTGTTAAGGCTGACACAAAGAGCTAAGTGCTGAAGCGTTGATGGGCTTAACTCTTCGTCGGGCAGCAAGTGCCTGTCCTTCGCCATTTGCCAGCAGCCTTGGTAACTGAATCAGTTGGACTGATATGCTGGGGCCCAGCAGCTGGGCTCATTGAAGCTAGCGTCAAGGAAGTACTCACATGGATGACGGTGACACCACACCACCCTGGACCATCACACCAGCGAGATCGACCTTACGTTGCGCAGCCATAGCAATGCGAGCTCCCAGCATAGCAACGACAGAGCCTGGGGTAGGAGAAAAGTTGTCGACATGGCCGCTAGGGGGTCACCGTACCGTACCCGATGCTGACGCTCCGATGAGATGTACGTTCTTATTGAAGTTCGGATGCTTCTCAAAGAACTCGTTCACGAAATCGACCCTGTGGGAACATGGATGGGAGAATCTTAACTCGAAGCAGCTCACATCATGTGAGTACATGTGAGTCACATGTCAAGCATGAAGTTCTCCAAGTTGGTAGCGATGGGGCCTGTACTGAATCCTGTGGGCACCGGCGCGTCGACCCAGATACCGTTGGATCGCGCAGTCCACGAGTACCTAGCATGGACGAGGCCAAAGCAGTCTCTTTATCGCCGTGACCGAAACCCTTACGTATTTGCCTCCAATTCTTGCCCTGACTCATCCATGATGCATGGTCCATGGACTCGCAAAGCGGCGTGCATGCTGCTGGTACCGGGTCCCCCTTGGAGGTACAGGAAAGTGGGCGCATCCTGAGGGTTCACATCAGCCTCTATGGCCGCGTAGAAGTACCTGACAAGAGATGACTCCACTCGGCATGCTCTGTGACGATTAACTTGTTGAGCTTGCTAACTTCTACGTAACCGAACTCCTGCTTGCCGGTGCTGTGGGAACAGAAGACGCCTCCGTTCTGGGTGGCGTTGACTGTGCGAGGCTGTGACAGCTTGAGCGGCGGCGCACCTAACCATAGGCGATGCTTGCTCTCGGCGAGAGTATAGGGACCTCACCTCCTTTCGTGACCGAACCGCTAATGCATGCTCCGAGAGGGGCTAAAATTGGTAGCAGGAAGGGAGCCATTCCACTAAATGTGAAGCTGAAGTAGTAAACATGAGCGAATCTAAGCCTTCCCAGCCGGTTGAAGACTCAAAGCAATATCTCTATTGATGAACCAGCGGGACAGGGTGGAAGCTCATGGTGTAGAAGGCCTTCCTAAGAAGGGGCTCATCAGAACGGCCAACGGTGGCACCGTGCCACTGGCACGTGTACCGTTGTCGTAGATAGCGTCCGACTGCCTACTGTCTATCAGCGTGTTTCCTGGCATGGACATCAGCTCCTGCTCAGTTTGCTCTTCGCATGGGTTTTCGCCGCTTAGGGCACCCCAAAATGTCGTCATAGTACCTAGTAGGTACTACCTACTGCTCCGTTCTGGGCTATGCCGAACGCCCAGAAACTCCCTTTAATGCGCGCTAGCTGCCTGCTGCTCGTGTCACAGCCACGTCGTCCCCGTGAGACCTCGTGGGGCCTCACTCGAGAGTCTCGAATCGAGACTGATCATCCAAACCATTCGGATTGGTCCAATCGATGAAGTAAGAGCCTCTCACTAGAAGGCGTGAAGGCCCGGCAGGCCATCTACGGACAGGCTGTAAAACCGAGGCATAGGCCACGTTATAGGTTGATCATGTGACACGATAGGCCTGCGGGCTAGGCACCCTAGCCTAGGGCGATGCGGCGGCCCAACACAAGCTGTGAAACGCTTGCATCAAGCAATGTTCACGTACTGGTCGGCCAGTCAACACTGCAACCGACAGCTCGACTGTAGCAGTATCTCGGGGAGAGGAGATCCGTCACGGAACTTTCGTGGAGCGTTCTCGTGTAAGAGGCTCGAAGTGATTGGCTGGTCGCAAAAACGAGGTTCGTTAAGTACGAATCGTACTTGAATGATGATGCGGCTTGCTGCCCTAAAGAGTCTGGGAGATAGCGGGTGCGATTCCGGGATTGTCTTACGAAGCGTCTGTTCGAGACACGAGTTGGCTCGAGAGCGAGGTGCCGAGTGAGTAGCGATGAATATTATTCTATTGCTTAGTTGCTCGTGCAAGACTCTTGCACAAGCGCAGTGGCGCAAGAATCAATGGCAGCAGGAGTATCATTTGGCAGCTTGATCAACCGGGGTGCACATATTTAGTGCTTACTTTCATGCAACGGCGTAGGCATCATGTCTGAGACACGTACTCAACGGAGGGAACATTGAGGAACTTCCTCAGAGGAAGTCATGTCGCTCGGAAACCGCTCCCCGGATTCTGGAATCCGAAGTGTTCAGGCAGAGGATTTCAGGGATCACTACCATCTCGTGAAATACCCAGTCTCCCGTTCGCATGATCGCTTGAAACCGCCGTCTTTGCGTGCTGTCTCGGCCAACCTGTCTACCGCGAAGAAGCCGTTGGTAACGGAACGCTGGTTTTGGTCACAGCCTGCGGTCTCTGGGGTGCAACACGCATGCTTCTCAAAGGTCCTGGAACATGACGACCCGCGTCGCGCACTATGGTATGTCCTCGAGGACGCAAGAGCTCTCGCTGAGAGCATCCCAGTCAAGGCCTCAGACGAGCGACCCTCGGCAGACTGAAGTAGGGGCACCCTAAGAACCTCGGAATTCGTGGCCTTCAAGATGCTGATGCCACTCGCTGGACCGACCAGATAATGCCAGAACCCTTAGCAGTTTAGATATCACCGAATGCCTCCTTTCGACAGGGGCACGACTCCATGGAGAATTTGGGGAGTCGTAACAAACTTCAATACCTTCTTCAACGGTCACGCTGAGAAAGTCCTGGTTCATAAACTCCGAACCACAGTCTACCGAGAGGAAAGGCATCCGACCGAAGTCGGCAACAACCTGTTTATGCACCATCGCAATCTCACTTCCCGAACAATGGTGTAGAGGGCGAAGAATGGTCTTATTGGTGTAGTAGCACGTGTAGCTCAAAACGTAATTATACGGTGCTCTACCTTGCTTGTCATACCGAGCCGCCCTATAGACAGGACCATATACGTCCAAGCCCACCCGATACCAGGGAATAGTGTGGATCTGCCGGACACCACAATAGTCGCGGATCCTATCTCTCGCGACTCGTTGGCAGTAATCGCAACTACGCAGTAGGTCTTGCACAAAGCGTCGTTGTTTTTGCCAAACACAGTAGTTCCTGACTAAACCCAGCACTATGGCCGGACAGGAATGAGCTGTAGAGAAGTGCAGGTGCCAAACCAGATTCGCCAAGATACCATCATCATCCTTAGAGCTGGGCAGCAGTAGTTGGGGGATGAGATCACCAGCTGGCGAGAATAGGGTGACCTGATACCATAAGAGACCGATTTTCAAGAAACGGCTGTCATTGGGGTCAATCTGCAGAGGCTCTTGCTTCTCACATAACCATTGTTGAAAATCAAGGCGAATACCAGATTCCGCAGGCCTCGTACTTCCCTCACCCTCCTTCCGAACCACTAAATGCCAAGCTCGCAGAATCCGAGCCAGCTTCCATAGGGTTGACAATCGAGTAGCAACTAAACTCCTTCCCAGAATACCGGGGTGAGCAGTCAAAATATTAGGAGGTTGCGATGAACTTGGTGTGAGCTTCAAGAATTCTGGAGTCGGTGGCTGGCGGACCTGGCACTGCTGATGTTGACGGATAGACTTCTTTGATGGCATCAGCATGATAGCTTTCTCGGTGAAGTCATCGCGGGTTAACTTATCTGCGGGATTGCTGGTCCCTGGGACAAAGTGAACTCGTAGAGCTCGAAGATGCTGCTCGGACACACATGAAGATACCGCTCGCAGGAACCTTTCCTGCATAAGAGACTGCGCAGCGTCAACAACACTGTCGCCCGGCGGAGCTGGTTTCCACATACGTAACACCTTGAGGCAAGTGGCATTGTCGGTGTAAATCTCCAAGCGGGCTTGATGTAGGCTACCAACAGTTGATATCACGCCTACAATAGCAGAGGTCGCTGCGAAGATTTCTTTGGTGTTGATGTGGGCAGTAAGCTGACCGACACGAGAGAACAGAGCTTGGCGGAACCACAGTGGAATAAATAATCGCCCCGTCGCATCCTGACGCGGAGCAAGATCGCCATGGATGCTAGCCAGCTCAGCACTCAAATCTTTCTTCTGCTGCTCATCTAACTTGACCGAAATGTCCTCGTAGTATTGCCCAACCACATAGCCATATGCATACGAGGAGGCATCACAGTAGATATGCAGCGGAGCCCAACAAATAATCCGACGGAGCACATTATACTGCTCCAACTGCCGTGATTGGAGAGAACTCATGAGCTCTTCCAACAGAGGGTAACAGTCATCATCAATAGCTTCATCCCATCCAGCATTATCTTCATGCAATCTCTGCTGCAGTAGGCTCTGCAAACAGTTTTTGCGAAGAATAATCCACGGTGGGAGTAACCAGCATGCCACGACATGAAGGATACCAAGGAACTCTAACGCTTCCCGATAGGATACCGGTGTCGATAGTCTCACACTTTTAACAGCACGAAGACGTTCGGGTGGCCAACCAATGACGTAGGGGGAGTGGTAGTAGACACCATTAGCAGTAAAGTTCTTGTGCTCGAAGGTAATAGTCTTAGGATCCTTCAGGTGCAGATCGGCATCCAGCAGTATCGATCTGACATACTCCACCATAGCCGAACAAAGCTCACGAAGCGCGTTGGGGATCAAGACCAGAGTCAAGCCGAGCATAGCCAGACAGTCGTCCATGTAGTTCAAAAGCTCCGGACTGACACTTGGCGAGCTTTCGCTAGAGACCATGTTCTCGACCGATTCGTCGCTAAAGTCGTTGGCAGGGGTAGTTGGCTGATACGTAACGGTGCTTGGCAACCTAAACTCGATCGAGCCCCTCCGGAGTGCGTGCTGAGCACATTGCTCTAGCACCCACGGAGATGGCGAGTAGCCATAAGGAGTGCGAGTGAAACGAAACCAGCCTCTCAGAGCCTGAGGAGGGGACTCATAACTCACTTTTCCCTTACACGTTTCAATTTCTGGGCAATATAAACCCAAACAGCTACGCGCTCGAGGTGAACAGCGAATGGACATGAAAGCATCAGCAATATCGGTCCAAGTGCACACAGCATAATATCGGGATTTAGTAAGGATCTTCGCCAGTTCTTGCTGGTGGAACTTGAAGGCTTTCACATCAGTCTTCTTGTTCAACATTAAGTACGGGAATATTGGCCGAACACGGCGTCCAGAAGAGTCACCACCAACAGGATAGGTATTGGAGCAAGCAACAAGACCGGGGGGTAGGCAACCATAATGGGCGTCGAACTTATCGTCGGCGATGACAGGCTCCAGCTTTCCAACAATAACCATCTCACGCAAAGTATCGGCTGCTGCCACTCGTATTTCAGCAGGGGCTTGCGTGAATTTAGTATGGGAACGAATCTCGTGCCTATACGAACCCTTCGATACTCTCTCAACATAGGAAGGGGAGACATCATAGACATAGAACCGCTTTCCAGAGTGCGACCGGACGTAGTATATGGCAGCTTCTTCTTCATAGGCAACAGTCTCTATGATACTCCAGCCTTCATCAAGTGATGCCCATCGTGGCGGTTTCAAAAATTGTTCCTGGTCAGCAGCTGGCTTGGCTCCCTTGATGGGCTCAGTATCAGCGCCTACTTCAACATTGAGATAGTCACCATGATCACAGCCAATGTCGTCACAGCTGTCGACAATAGGGGATGCTTGTTGTTGATCGGACCCTGCTGACTGACAATGCGGGCAAGCCAAACGAAGAAATGAGGTCCAGGCAGCGGTACAGTCATCGGAGGAAGTAGACACCAAGTCGCCAGGATTCAAGTGAGCGACAGATTCACGGCCCAACACGTACTCATAAGGGAGATCGGCTATCGACCAATAAGCTACCTCGAAAGTACTCGTAGACGTTGTAGCCACGGTTCTGCCATACATAAGCGCCAAGGCGTCGGTACCATTGCCCAACGATATTCGAGCATCATGCCCTGGTCGACGGAGAGGAAGGCCTTCTAAGCGCAAAGCCAATGAATGATTGATGATGTCAACATCGGCGCCAACATCCACCAGTGCTCTCACCTTGAACCCCACTTGAGACCCATAGAGATATAGATCAACAAAGAAGGCCGGAATACCACACCTAGGGGGAAGCTGACTCATAGTACTGATATGATCAGCAATCTCAGAAGGCGTAGGACAACGGTCAAGCTGATCGGATGACGTGAGTACTCGCTGATGTTGTTCATCTTGACTCAGCCTCATCACAAGGGCGGTACCTTCAGCATCACCATCCTTTTGTTGACGGCAAGAACGAGCAGGGCAGATGAACTCGGAGTGTCCTTCTTCTCCACATCGCTTGCATGGAGCCTTCAGCTTGAACTTGCAATCATCCTTCCCGTGATTCAAGGCGCCACACTTCTCACAGCGTTCCCGAACCTTACTAGGCTCAGCTTTGGGGCATTCACGGGCGAAGTGGCCCCGCTCACCACATCTCTGACAGGACCCGATGTCGAATACCCATGACGGACCAGAGAACCTCTTCTTCTGTCGATTGGACTTCTTGTCAGGCGATGTGGTGGAGAGTAACAGCTTTGGGTCGGCAACTTTAGTAGAGTCATCAGCCAGTCCCAGTGCTCGTAAAGACGCGGCCTTCTGTACAATAGCTGAACAGAACTCAGGAAAGGACAAATCTTCACCGAGGTCAGCGCTCCACATTGATAGGTAGGTATTTCCTAAACCACGGGTGACCATCATACGTATCTCATACGTATAGACCAAGTGGTTGCAGATCTTGGCTTCGTCAAGCCACTGAGCACATCTTGAAACGAAAGATGAAACCTGCTCATCATCACGCTGCTTGAGCTGGGGCTTCTCATCGAGGAGTTGTTGGAGAGCGTACTTGCCTTCACATATCGTATCTAGGTATTCCCAGACCGAATTAGTGGCACGGCAGAAGGAAGCCAAATCACAGGGGTCGAAGTTAGGCAGAGGGATCTGGTTGAAGAGGTTAATGTCGATGCTTCGCTGTAGATAATACCAATGGGTAGGAACGTCAGCAGCCGCTGCACGCAAGACCTTACGGATAGTAGCCTTCAACCACGAAAAACGCCTCGAATCGGATAATCCCTTGTACGGTGGGGAAATCTGGGGAAGGCCCTTGGCAGCAGTGATGGCCTTATGCCTATCACCAGGAGACACAACTCCTTCTCTTATAGGTTCCTCGATAGCCGATACCTGGTCAGTATCACTGGTGCCACCACCAGTAGCAGGTAGATAATAATTAGAGACCGGACGACCACGGGCAGAGGCTCCCTCAGGGGTGGGATAAATCTCGCCCTGCGGCGAGCTTGGGGTGGCCGCTAAAGGGGGCACCACCAACTCACGAGGTGCCTTATTGATAAAATCCTCGGTGAACTTGAGGGCTCGAATAGGGACGGTAGCTGATCCAATAGCCTCCTTGACTCTGGTCGGTTGTGGGCTTTCCACGAGAGCATCATCGTCCCCATAGCCTTCACAAATGGCCATATCAAAGTCATACCATCGAAGGCCTACTGGTGACCAGCCTGATTGCTCCAAGTCTTTCACCGCCTGACGCTTTATAGTACGAAGTAGTCGTCGACCAGCCTGGGAGAGTAAATCAACAGGGAGAACAACATTGATAAGGGCTCCAGAAATCATCTTCCAGATCGGCTCACGACCTTCATGCTCTTCATCAGCGATCAACTTGGAAAGAACATAGTAGACCACGTCGGAAGCGAAGAGACCAACCAAACACTTTGATGGCGGCTCAAGTGATTGACTGGAAAGAGCGGACATAAACCCATCTCGGATGGTAGACCAATCATCTGAAAGGCACTTCAGGCACTTTTTAGACCCGGGCTTTTCCGCAGACCGAGACCACACATCGATATAGTTGTGCAGCCGATTAGCCTAGTAGTAGCAAGAGAACGATAACTTATCGTTGATAAGGTACATAGGCAGCGACAGCGCTCTCGAAGGTACCATCAATTTCTTCTTGCTCGAAGGAGAGGTCTTCACGGGCTACACGTACAAGATCATCTTGTAGAGAGGACTCATCGGTAACGCGATCCCAAGCGACGGCAGGGACGAAGGCGGTAGCGAAGAGAAAGTCCCATAGAGTTCTAGGGGCGGATCCTGCATCGGGTACCATGTCAGCTGCAGTCCCGGAATCCTGACCTCTAGAGCTCAATGCCATGAGGGATTAGTGGAAATGAAAACTAGTAACCATAAACTTTAGTAGTACGGAGCGCTACGGGACTATAGCGTGGGGGCGCTAGAGGGACAGCTCCATAGCACCAGCTTTGTGTGCTATGATACGGAATCTCCTAGACGGTGACAGCACCTCACAGGCAGATCCATTCTCACGTGCTCTTCATTGTCGTCTTCGACCTAGAAACCTCGGTACAGTCTAGGCTTCGATATAGAGGTGATATGATATGTGGTGATATAGAGGATTTCTGAATTGGAGTGAATCGGTGTCCCCTGCATCCGTGACACGGATTCCGTGTGGCCAGCTGACGCACGTAGGAGAGCTAGGCCTTAGCTGCTAAGGTCCCATCGCAACGTAGAGATTCGAGGATCGGTGTTCAAGTTGAACAGTTCAACCTCAGTACGTCCGAATCTTGTGGGCTCGGGTCTGATGTGCTAGCGCCCTCGTTGGGCCTTCGAAGGAAGCCCAAGGGGACCGGCAGGATCCTTGGCCTCATCTCACATGAGTCGTCAGGTCACCGGTAGACAAACTGTCTATTAGCGTGACACCGGCGGCATCACCCCCGGCTCTTAGTAGGAACTTCTGATTCGTCAAGGGTAGGAGCTCAACCTTAAACAGTGATCGATTTCGGTAGGTTTGATCTTAAGGGCGGAGTTCAATATCCAATCAGGGTTAGTCGTATGAACATGACGACCTTCTTTGTTGCGGGGATCCTACTCGTTATTGGTGTTACTGTTGCTGCTCTAGACTGTGATATCGAGCCCAAGAGCAAGAAAGAACTCCGCTCGCCCATGACACAGGAAGGGGCTGCTTCTGGACACTACCAGTTCTATGATAACTTTACCATCAGTGCCCTACGTGATCCAGAGGGCCACCTGCTGCTCGTCCCGGCCAAGAAAGTTTCGTCCGTCGATCCGGAACTACAAGACAGCAACTGCAACTGGTGTCATTTCTGCATCACTTTCAGCTGGTGGGTTGCTTGTTGGCCCACACTGGTTATATGTAGTTATGACTGTAGTGGCTGCTGCTTTTAACGACTGGTTTCCCTCCAGGATATGAATAATTCTGGGCCAGAATCATTGATTCGGCTGAATGATCCAGCCGGTCGACACACTTGTTATGATTCCGATTATTAAAAGATATTCTGTCCCGATCATTTGTTAACCGTCGTCCCGTACTTCATTGATCCGATCATCTTGTGGCATGATATAGTAAGGTTCCGTTGGGAAACTGCGTGACTTCCCTGGCTGATATCTGATTCTGTTGCTTCTCCGTTCTTGCTCACAGTCAACGCAAGGCGAGAAGGAATGTGAAGCTCTTCTACCTTGTTCTATTCGGAGGGCTGGAGTTTTAGCTAGGCACGCATGCAAAAGATGATCGGCGCATAATGAGTAACACACACACTTTTTTAGAGAAATGAGTCAAGTCGAGCGATGATGATAATCGACTGATAAGTATGAGTGGTAGTATAAACTTGGTACTGGTGATGATGATGAGATTGAAGAGATGGGTTGCACCCTCTCTCATAGAACTATGTACCAAAGAACTATATACTATGTAGTCATGAGTTAGTCAAATCGATATCGGGCTCAAAGCATAGTTTGATATCTCGGGAACTAACTTCTTTTTCAGTTCCGTCATAAGCAGTTAGAGTAATCCTATTGCCATTGATGGTCTTAGTGCGGAAGGGGCTAACATAGCGGGGTACCAGACTGGTACTACCAGTTTTGGGATACTAGACTCGATCTTCTTCGCTCTCGTCGATTTCGAGCACGCCGTTTCTGTACTTCTGATGTAGATGAGCCTTAGTACGACGACGTTGAAGAACTTTCTGATGTTGGTTGTCGATGATGTCGTGTTGTAACGTTGTGATGTGAGGTTCTGTGTTGCCAAAGGGCCTGTAGTGAAAGATGAGGTTATGGGGGCAGTGGACAGTTGTAGCATCAGTAGAGGTGTTGGGGTCAGCTGCAGGAGAAGTGTTGATAGCGAGGCTGATGCGATCACATAGTGTAGACCAGTTGGCAGTGTTGTTAGTGTTGATGTTGTTGGCTCTGTCTTCATAGCGGTAGAGGAAGACTCGTAATTTGTGTGCAACCTCACGATGCGGTCGTTCTAGTCGTCCACTAGATTCTCCAGAGCCAACTGGTGAGAGGAGCCGTCCAGCTTGGATAGTTTGTAGGTGATCATTGAATGATTTTGATGTGAAGATATATCCTCGATCAGTTAGTACTTATGGTCCAGCAGGGTGTCGATGATAGTAGCGTTGGATAGTGGATAGTGCGTCAATGGCATCTTGAGTCGTTGCCAACGACTCGTTGGAGTGGATGTGGTCGGATAGATGATAACGTTTGATGAGTAGCTATCCATTGCAGTAATGGCGTAGTGCTGAGTGTTGTCGAAGGTATAACGGCCAATGGCATCCATGTAGATTATAGACCAGATGTCAGAACTGGTGAGACCTTGGGGTATGGTGGACGGAGGTGACTTCAGGGCTCGATCTAGGGGTAATTGGTGGTGGCTTGGAAATTTGTCAGTGTTCAGTAAGATCACCAAGTTCTGAATATAGTTCAGGCCAGGAGATGTTGAGGGCATTGATGCGCTTATTGACAGTGGTGATGCCCTCGAGACCATAATCGTGATGAACTTGTTCTAGAAGTTGTCGTCTGCTGATCTTGCTTACTGTAGCGCCGGATTGTAGGATCTCGAGTAGTGAAGAGTCAAGTGTTGGGAATGTGGTACAGTAGTCGTTAAGGCTGCAGTTACTAGAATGTAGTAGGGTTATCAGCAGTTCTGAGCTTAGGGTGCTTGAGGCTGTCTGGAGGGTCAGGTTGTTCTGTAGGTCCTTCGATGGCCATGAGAAAGACTGGTTGTGTATGATGATGAGTAGGCTGGTAGTTGTCATCGATATAGTTGTTGCTTTTAGTTGGTTGGGCAGCCCAATATTCACCACTAGCCCAACTTAGGCCAGTAGTGAATGTCGACCCGACATTGTACATTGTCACATTGTCGAGTGACAGAATCTGCTTTGTTGTTGGGGCCAGCGCACTGAATGATGGTGAAGCGTTGTACGTGATTATCTGTAGTATCTTATAGATAGCGTAGGACCTTTAGTAGATGGACCGTTTGCTCACCGTGGACAGAAGATACCCGTTTGTTGAGTATGATAGATTGGTCAGCACTGTTGTCAGTGTAGATGGTGACGTAGCGGAAGTGGACTCGGCGATCTTTTTCAATACTCCGGAGGGTCTCAATGGCGACGGCGATACGATTCAATTCCTTGGCATTGGTGTGATATAGAGCGTTTGCTCGAGGAGAGAGTACTTGTTGACGAAGTAGAATAGGCTGGTCGTTCTTGTAAGCGATGAGTCCTAGACAGTAGGCGGAGGCATCGACGTAGAATCTACGTCGTAGATCTTGATAGGCTGCTTGACATTGATGTAACGCTTTAGTACTGGTAGAGTGGACTTGTGGCAGAGCTCGAGAAAAGATTGTATCCGGTTGACCAGTGATGGGTCTGCTTTAGAGTCCCACTTAGTAGTGTTTGCAGCATGGGCAAGTTCAGATTGTAGTAGACCATGATCAGCGGTGGTCTACATAGGAGATTTTCCTACACAGCGGCGTACAACTCATGGCGGGGTCAACGGCTCTGACACAGATCGGTGAAACATTCAGCCGAGAAGGAGCCAACGCAATCGATTGGATTGGAGCAGTTCTCGACGACCACTCACTGTCCTACTGGAACCCGAAACTGCCTGACACTCAGCGCGGAAGAAGGTGATCGAACCTGTGAGACTCACAGTGCGAGCTCACCTGTTGTGATGGAAAAAATTCTGTGTACTGCCTCCTCCCAGTCACTGTTGCTCTGTTTCAGGACTTTCGCAAGCATCTGACTCGAAGCAGGCGCCCCATCCTTGCTCTAAAACCTCGGATTGAACTTGAGAATTTCTCAGTGAAAATGAAACTCAGCAATGCAGTCAAAAAGCAGCCGTCCAGAATAATATACTGAGAATATTGCCGGGATTGGAATCCAGTCTACCCGCCTGTTCCTGGCATTGGAAAAGAGGGAAAAGCAAATGCTGAAGGTGTCATCGGCCATGTGGGCTAACCTCCAAGGAGAGGTGCCCGCAAGGTTTGCAGTGCAAATCTGACGAGAACTCAAAGGCAAATCTCTTGAGCATGGGTGAGACTAGAATATCTCTTGTAGATGTGGCAAATGTTGGTTGCTAAAAGACAGTATGATATACCACACACGAGTACTGCAAGCGCACCCATCACTCATTTCGATCGCCCCGTGGTGCATCTCAGAAGTATGGTGCAAGCTCTCGTACGCTCGGTTACCGAACCTCGGTACCGGAGGAGAATGCCACCGAGTCTCACTTCTCAACTTCCATTGCTGAAAATGCACACACGTGGAGATTCTCTTTGAGGGTCCAGGTCAGCAACAGACGAACGTTCGTGCAGCGGTCTTTCTCTTTTGACGAGATCGCGATCTTTCGATCGATCTTTTCTGCGAACCCAACCTGGTGACACGCCAATCATGCGTATAGGCCATCAGATGTATACTTACTTCGGTGAGGCTATGTTCTGCGGCTCAACATCGAGATCACCACTTAACGGTCGGCATCGATCAACAGAACACACTTTCGGTCTATGGCAAAGAGCCGGACTTACAAGATCTGGGTCGCTCTATTATCAATGAGGATATATCTCCTAAGGTCCCAGTAATTTGGCAAAGGTATTTCTCAGAAGTATCGGTCTCAAATGAGGTTATCTATCGTACTTATACTCCGGGAGTATTACTCCCCCAGACCTCGGATATGAAGTAACTGTTCCTGTCCCACCTCTATCTTCGCGTTATGGTATTATCAAGGATGTTCACCGCCGTCTCAATCACCCAGGCATCAAGGGCGCCCGTGATAAGATATCCAAGTTTTATTTTGGTCTGGTATGACCGCTCAAGTTACTCAACTTGTAGGAGCGTGTCCACTATGCTTGGTTGTAAAACCATCGGTCTGTCCGGCACGTCATAAAGGCCATCTTGGTTGGCGAGTACAACTACCTTTGGAACGTATTTACATCGACGTCACTCATCCTCATAGCCTTCTACGGCCAGTACTCATGGTTCTTGATTGTTTTTCAAGATTCGCTTTTGCCTTCGAACTGAGAAGAGGCGAAATTCGCCTGGCGAGTCCTCAGGTGACGTCATTGAAGCATTGAATATTGTCTTCCTGCTTCATCCTGGTATTCGGGAGATATACTGCGAAAATGCCCAAGCCTTCTGGTCTTATTCATTCAAAAAATTCGTTCACAGCAAGAATGCGATGGATCACCTCCTACTCACAACCAAGTCTTGCAATGGATGGCCAATGCTGTTCATATCTACAACTCACCTCTCACGGTGTCCATGGTCTATCTCCGATAAGTGTATTCTATGGCTCTCCATCCATGTGGTGTAAATTGAGTCGACGACTTCAAGCGGAGCATCGCCCGACTGCTGGTGACGCTGAGATGAGTCTCCCGTCTGGCTCCCTCGCGTTATTACGGTCCAAGTACTCTTCTTTTCCAAAGACGGAACCTGTCCTTGGTCCACTGTTTTATGTTGTGGATCGATGGCTATCACGCACGCAGTGCGCAGTGCGTCGCACTGCGTGACATGCAGCCGTGTCGACATTGTCTCCTTGCTTTCTGGTGAAAGTAGTCGCTCGGTCTCTGGTAACTAAGATCGTACTTGTTGTGCCGGAGCGAAGAGAAGACGTCCACGAGGTGGAAGGTCGTGACCAAGAACCAGTGTAGCACCATTAGATCGTAGAAAATCATAACCTAGAATGCGAGGCGGTAGGGCCCCAAAGTCTGCAATTAGGAACTGTTGAGTGAAGCTTCTTGACGGGTCATCCACAAAATAGAAGGATAACGAAATATACGACGATGTGTGAACGAATGAATTTGGATTAGAGAATGAGTTAACTTTAGATGTCTTCTTGAGTCAAGAATCTTGACCAAGCTAGACAGTCTATACTTAGTGATAATACTACTATTCACAAATGAGCACTCGTGTCTATCAAGCAATGTAGCTTGAGATGATCAGTATTGAAATCAGAGCGACGGTGCGATCGAGTCCGTCGCCGCGCCTCCGTTTGGGGGCAGATCCTTAGTATTGGCAGCTTGAATAGGCTCTCCATCATCAGCTAACTTCTTGATGGCATTGTATTCGGACGTCCAATGAGTATTAACTCGGTGGTAGGTACACCATTCCTTCTGGCCAGGGGGTCGGTGCTTGAACTTACCATAGCCAGTAGTTGGTGCTTGCCCATAACGGTGAAGACCTTGTCCATTGCCACCACCATATCTTGTCAAGGCTGCCACCTCTTCCCGTGGTGCAGCAATCTCTTCAAATGGATCTTCATCAGCCGATGGTGCTGGAGTACCGAGGGCATTCTCACTGGCGGGAGAATCATAGGGTGGGTGGCCAGCTCGATACAAGCTTGTCGGGCTACTTCGTCGACAGTAGTAAATCGCATAACCCCCAAATGACTTGCTATGTGCTCGGGGAGAGCGTCCATAATCTTCAATATCATATCCCTGTGATGATAAGCATCAGTGTTGAGCTTGACGAACTCGTCGAATTTCGGATACTCCTCCTCCTTTTCCACATTCGGTTCGGTGAAATGGGCTTCGAAGTATAGCCTGTTCAAATCATAAATCAAAATATCCAAGGACTCACCTGGTCCAAGATGATGGTCACGGAATTCAGCAGCAGCTTGATAGTATCAAGTTATTAAGCCCCCATATCAAGTTGATATGGGGGCTTAATAAGATGACACAGCAGGGCCAGGCGAACGGTGTTATCGGAACTACGGTAGTTCTCGTCGAAGGAAAGATAAGCTTGGAGAGCTCGACCAGTTAAGCAGGTAGACAATTTCCGAGATGCTTTTAATTCATCCCACTCGTTGGTACGAACGCATAATCCATAACGTGTCAAGAAATCGACAATGGACTCATCGGGGCGTCCTTGGAATGGGGGAGGTATACTTGTGTGAGAACTTGATGTTGAAGTCGATACCTTTTCAGTGTCGGGCATGGTCATGAGGGTCTGGGCACCACTTGTTGCAAGTTACAACTTGTAACTCAATAGCCAACAGAATGGGAGAGACTTATTTCTTCTGCGATGTGAGGAACAATACAATATAGCGTAATCGATCCGATTGAGCTATGGGAATTGTGTATAGGAGACAGAAAGACAAATTATAAAACAACTGTATAGGTTGTCAACCTCGTCACTGTGTATAGGCTCTGCACAGCGACGAGGCACCTCCTCGGAATCCGGAGTTGGGGGAAATATGGCACCTGATAAAGCGGATAATTCATAGTAGCATCGCTAACTCGTCCTGTCCAACTTTCTCCCACCTCTCAGCGGGGTTATCTCCCAAGCCTCCACCTTACATCTTCGACTAAGTTAGTCGAAGTCGGACTAGTCGGAAGTTAGTCGGACTAACTGGTGGTGACCACCAGGTGTTCTTCGACTACCGCTGTGATGAGTATGATTGGCATACGCGCTGGATACGGGTTCAGACAATAGGAGATAAGTAACGCATATTAAAGTCGACCGAAACGAGTATGGGTCCTCTGCGGTGGATATGTCACCCATCTGCACATGCGCCCCGGCCTGAGCTGTTTTGAATCGTGCATGATCGACCTGAAGATACTTCTGCACGCGTATCTTGGAGTTGAGCTTGCAAGATACGAAGTAGGTCAGGTTAGAGCCTGTGATCCTATCCATGACAACTCTTAACTCAGCAAAACCTTTCTTTTGTGAAGCTCGATTTTCATCATTTCAAGGCTTCCCTGTTACGGGTCTCCCACTGTAGTCCTTTTAGCTGGGAGGTGCGAGAAAACTATCAGCATTGCTGAGATTCGACGAAAGGACCTAGATGTGAGAAAATTGAGGCACCCCCTTTGGACATCAGTACGTGAGATTTTTGGAAAATTTCTCAGCGAAGAGGGAGACCCAGGCATCTCCTCCATTTCATTGGTAACCATCGGCATGACATTATTTCCACGTCATGCGGAGTCCTCAGATATCCCAACCAAATTGGTTTAACCTATTCAAGTCTAACCGATGGTAGCGTACTATTGGTAAGTGCTCGGCAACTTCTACGCGATGTTTTCTTTCTACCCGAACTCTCGATGGCGTATATTCAGGCTCTGGGATACGGCTCCTTTCCAGCGTCTTTTTGCTTGTTACGCCTAACATGCCTGTCGAAATGCTAAGCTACCTGTCGACATGCTCTCGTAGATCAATGATATGAATATCGGGATCGAGGATAACGGAAAAATCAAAGGTCAAGTTTCTTTCAACCGTATGCTTAGCGGACAGTCCTATTTTTTCAGCGGTGGATGATTTGCTCTCCCTGGCAAAAGCATATGAGGAATCTAGGATTCTTCAGAGCTGCAATGAGCATGCACGTAGGGAACTAGCGTAATCTATCCACCTAACATGGCGTTGTTCTCAGTCGAGGCCATTCTGTCTCCGTCGATTGTAGACAAGCAGAGCCTGGATTCTCGCTGGTTGAGCCTGGATTCCGAAGACTTCGAGGCTAAGTCTCGAGTAGCCGCAGGCGGCGACCTCGCCATGTACGAGCCAATTAGGCGCTTTACGGTGTTTCTCATGTGGAAATCATTGGCTCACCTCAGGCAAGAGCTTCGGAGGCTGATTGTTGCGGCCGGGGATCCCTCTAACATCAGTGAACTCCGCTCCAGCGGAATATTAGGAACAGCGAGGACCCTCATGTCCAGGGAATCGAGTACGGATGAGCTCAAAAGTATTCTCAATGCGGGACTGTCGATTAGTCGAGGCATCTTCGATGATCAGGCCTTGCGGGAACGCTCATAACTCTCCTAACTGATCTTCCAATATCCAGCAATGTGGCGAACGTCAATACTGGTGCCGACGGCCGCGTGACGGGTAAGTGCAGGGCTGCGACTTCAAAGAGCGCCCGGAGTCTCCTGTCATACTCAATCATGTCTAACTTTCTCCTCTAGTCGTGATTCCTCGTCCGTCGCGAGTGCATGCCCATTAGGCCATGGATGAGTAGCTACGAATCTTAGCGTTCTCAGTCCTTTGAGCGACTCCTCTGTATTGGACGTTATTCTATATTCTCTGACTCGCCGGTTAGTTCTTTTCGGCGATCCCAGCATGACCTGCTACATTGCATTCCATCTACTATTTTGGGGCCTTGCTCAAGCGGTCAAGACTGACACCCTTCTTCTGGCTAAGGCACTCGATTCCGTGGTGACGCTGTTCGATGAAGAAGCACTGAACAAAACGACAGACGCAATGAAGCGCACCGCAGCTCGCGGAGTGTATCGGCGAGTCAATCATGCACCACACTGTGATCTTGGTCCTGATGGTGGAGAAATCGTCACTCCGCTTCAGCAATCGATTCGCCAATATTTGTAGGTTTTCGTTTTTCTCGCTGGCGACCGATGTATATTCTCTGCAGTCCTGGCGGTATCAGCTCTGCTTCGACAACTTCACCACTCTTCAAGGAGCTTCAGACCCTGATCGCTAACTTTCAGGGCTCCGACGCTGCCCAGCGTCAAGCATCCCAGTTAATATCCGCGACATCCGCTACCATGGCCAAGCACATCGCAGAAGCAGCCGTAGCCTCCCTTTTATCGGCTGTGCCCTCTTCAGTTCCACCACCTGTGAGTGGGAATGGTCGTCCACAGTCTACCGAGAATATTTCCTCGAATAATCCCTGACTTAGATATGGAACGGCCAGCCGCTACCTTGCATGCCGTTGCCAGAAGGTCATACCATACGAGGAAGCGCATAGGTACTTTTCTGATCGTAGGACACCCATGTGCCGGAAGCGTAAAAAGGACACGAGCACGCTGAATCACCGAGGACCACGCATATTAGCAGGTAAAATACCCCGTCACCTTCGCGGACTTCTCCATGGCTGACGTTACGAGCTCGATATTAGAGGGAGTCAGGGCATCATTTCCTGCTTTATTCGCCTCTCGCACGGGCAAAGCCGAGAGTATGGTATGCGAAATCCATGCAGCTTATCATCTGGATGCGCAGGCGATACGTACGAGAAGTGCTACACTGCTTATATGTCAATGCAATGCGCCTCAATTTTTTCCCCATGTGCGCAGTTCCTCAGGTAGTCCACATCCAACGAATCGTTGGCAACGACCTCTCATCTCCGTGAGTGATTGATGAACTTCCTGACTCAGGCTTCAGACATATCAGTTGTCGCCATCGGCAAGGTTCCACTATGCAGCACACTATGCCATAACGTCTTAGCCCAGTGCCCTGGATTCAAGTAAATGGCTTTTCTCTTCTGCTTTCTGACTCCAGCTCCTCAGCCTGGACGATGTTTCCGGTCCTTGTGACTCCTCCTCTGTACCACCCGTCTGCGCTATGGCACATTTTTCTCGAGTGGACGATATGCCCCCGCAGTATTCTACCTTTGACGAACACGAGCCGTTCTCAGACAAGTGCCCCCCGTTCGATCCGACTTTGGTTTTCGCAGGTGACCACTCACTATTAGAAGCTGTAAGGCGTGCCCAGTAGGAACCGCCTAGAATGGAAGCTTTTCACTGCGAGCAATTGCTTCAGTGTTCGCATACATCATTCATTCTTCAAGCAGTTTGTTCCACCAGATCCTTGCACCAATGATCCGTCTGACTGCCCTGACGTCACTTGTTGCGACTAGTCACACTCTGACTTTGAGTCGTGGAGATGCGATCAAAATATCAGCTTCGCCTGGTTTTTCAGGATCCGAGCCAGGACTACCGGTAAGGTTGGGAGGAAAGGCAACCGGAAGTGAGTGGAGTGCATTCGTTTCAGGATATCAATGTTAAGGTAGGACTGCTACTGATATACCGGTTACGCGCCTCTCCGCAGTTGCACTATCCTGCTGCCGCTGATTACGCCCTTGGCCGTAATCTACGGCTCGATAGACTGCAAATGCAACAGCGAATAGTGGGGAAAGACATAGCAGCACAATCTAGAGACATGAGGATTTTATTTCAAGGAAGCCAAGCGTAGGCTTAGTTCACGTGGCGGAGCGTACTATCGACGATCTCCGGAGAGCGAGCCTAGTCTCAACTTGAGACTTGAGACTCTTAAGTGGTAATGATATATGAACTGATTTGATAGCCGCATCAAGAGGGCACAGTCCTGGTGGTGGAAGCCGGATAGAAAATACCTTGGCCGAGGGTAGCCTTGCCTCGAAGACATCCCGAAGGGTGTATTTGCTATATTGAATTGTGCTGTAGTCGATAGGAACACTGGAACGAGGAAGGAGATGACAAGCACTGTCACGTCCCGTATTCCATTCTGGTCCGTGCCCCGAAACCATGGACTTCGCGGGCCTGGGCCCTCTCGAAAAAGATAATCTTGCTCGTCAATGTGGTTCCCAGTATGCTTCTATCAAAGTGTGGCACACCACTACATCATGTGTAGTCAAAATCCGACTTGCACACCTGGCGTGCAAGTCGGTGTTATTACTCAGTCTGTTCCATTACTTCTTTCTTCGTTGGCTGCGGAGCGAATCTCTCGATGACGTGCATGCAGACTCTGTGATACGGCTTCTTTCCAGCGTCTTTTTGCTTGTTAGGTTCAACATGCCCGTCGAAAGGCTCAGTGATTCGGGAAAGCTCTTAGCATCGGGTTGTTTCTTCGCGCAAGCTAGCGGTTTCACTCACAGAGAAGAAGGGATCCAGGTGAGTTTGCCGCATCCGATCGTCGTAGTGTAGTTTCAAGTAGATCAGGACGCCTCATTTGTCTAAGATCGGGAAAGGTATGGCATAGGGCGCATATACAGCTCGTCTCTAGTCCTTCGTCCTCTTATACCCTTTCCAGGTCAATATCTTATACGGGTCGTATAAGATACTGACCTGCGACATTGACGGTCGTATAATACGACCCTAAGATGAACCTTCACTGACGATCGAGTCTGTTGGATAGCAGGTGTTCTGCTCTAAGTTCGACTTGCAGTGATCAATGCTATAGTAAGGCCACTAAGCAACCAAACCAGACCTCAAGTATCTCAGCTCGATGCTAATAGGATGCAGAATTGCTCCATATGAGGCATATTCTCACTCCAAATAGGCGGCACAATGACGGACCCTTGACTTCCGTTACGTGTTATTGCTAAACCTGCTGCGTCACATCTTACTTCTTGGCCTCGGATCGATTATTCGGGTGACCCACTTCCATGTGAATTGTGTGATTAGGCATTTTTTAGTACCCTTTTGTTTGTCACGCCTAATATGCCCTTCGCAAGGCACATTGATTTACGAAAGCTCTTAGCCTTAGGCTTTTTCTTCGTGGAAGCCGGCGGTGTACGTCTCGGAGAACCAGGGAACCAGGTGAGTTCATTCGATTTTCGTAGTGCAGGATTCGGTAGATCGGGAAGCTCCATTGTCTCAGATCGCAGAAGGTATAGCGTACAGCGTGAATGCAGCTCGTCTATAATGTCTTGTCGTCTTAGACCCTTCTCAGGTCAACATATTTTACGACGTGAGCACACCGCCATAACTCGGGGACGGTGCCTGTTTCGAGATTCCCGTCCTTGCTCAGATGCCCTCCAGTGAGCGTGCCCCAAGCGGATCACAAACCACTCCCCACATGCTCTCGGCGGTCCCGATAGAGCACGTTCTTAGAGATGTAATCGATCGTCAAGGCATTTCGGCTAGTCCGCTTTGTGCGATGTATGCAGCGGTGCCGAGAAATCTCACGGACGCACGGACTCGATTGTTCGCGGGTTGCTCTCGCGGGGTTGTCGCCTGTCACTGAGGTCGAAAACAATTCCGATGATATAAATATCGGGATCGAGGATAACGGAAAAACCAAAGGTCAAGTTTCTGTCTGTCAACCGTATGCTTAGCGGACAGTCCTATTTTTTCAGCGGTGGATGATTTGCTCTCCCTGGCAAAAGCATACGAGGAATCTGGGATTCTTCAGAGCTACAATGAGCATGCACGTAGGGGACTAGCGTAATCTATCCACCTAACATGGGGTTGTTCTCAGTCGAGGCCATTCTGTCTCCGTCGATTGTAGACAAGCAGGGCCTGGATTCTCGCTGGTTGAGCCTGGATTCCGAAGACTTCGAGGCTAAGTCTCGAGTAGCCGCAGGCGGCGACCTCGCCAAGTACGAGCCAATTAGGCGCTTCAAGCCCCACGGTGTTTCTTATGTGGAAATCATTGGCTCATGTTGCGTCCCAAAAGGACACAAATGATGAAGTCTCGACAATTGTGTAGATTGTCTCCTTTTTCCCCATTCTGATGTCCTCGGGACGCTGTGTGGGTGGCTTAAGTATCCTTAGCTAGCACGCTAGCTGTGGTTCAATCATTAATCATTAAGTAAAAGCTGTGATTACGTAATACATTGGTGGTTATCATCTACCACCTACGTCGTTATATATAGTGGTAGAGAGTGGGTATTCTCTATCATTGTGGTTATTGATATTGTTATTACCTACAAGTCTGGATCAGTGTTTCCAGTTGTTAATCTGGAAGGCCGTGGAGTATATTAACCGAAAGGGTTCACAGAAGGCGATCAACAATTGGTAGCAGCTCCTTGTTCGAATTCATTAACTTCGAGGCCGGTTATGGTGTGGACTAATTTCTTACTTAACCAGCTCGATAGAACTAGTTTGGAAGGTATTGTACTTGGCCGTGGTTTGAAAGGATGTCCTTCTAAGAAGGATGAGATGGCATCCTTCATCCTATTGGATGATGTGGAGATCCGTGGTGAGCACGAGTTTGAAGCATTCAAGTTGGCGTATCGTAAAGGATATCGTACTGACCCTCCAGATGAAGTTCTTATTCGGTCGCGTAGTACTGTGGATGATATTCCGGTCCAGACGGTGAGCTCTGGCTCTAAGGATATTAAGGAGAGTGGTGAACCAGAAGACTCTGAAGAAGAAGAAGTGGTCGCCGACTCTGCTGTACAAGATGGTTCCCTAACGAAGGAACGTGACTCTAAAGATGCAGACCCTAAGAAGGCTGCTGATAATATGGGCTCTGATAATGACATGCAGAACCAGATTGATGTGATCAAGGCCAATATGATGGCTATGGTCTCGAGCAACGAAGACCTTAAGAATATGATGATGACTATGATGAAGTCTATGACTAGCTCTATGGACACTATGCGTGGGCAAGTGGGTACGATTGAGCAGAAGATGGCTTCTACGTCTGTGGGTAGCAATGGCTATCAAAATGATAAGAACGTCACAATGAGACGTAATTTGGAGACTCCTATGCATGGGCAAGGGGATCTTGGTAATATGTACACTCCCATGGAGGAGCGACTACATGGTGTGGAAGGTATGACTTATCGTGGTGCTACAGCTGAACCGCCTTCTTTCAGTGGGGGTCACATTGGTAATGATCAAGCTAGACAAGATGCGTGGTTACGGTTGGGAGCAAGCGTGGGGTATGACCATAAAAAGTTATCGGTACAAACCCCTATGATACCTTCACCAGATCTATATAAGACTAATAGAGTGCCGGTTGGTGTGACTAAATCCCCAACGGTGGTTACAGTGGCTTCTTCCTTGAAGGACGTGGCTACCTTCACTGAGAAGAAAGCTAGAGTGCGTATTAATATGGGTTATCGTATGCCTAATTGTGGATATTTGGAATCTTTTTGGCTCTTGCCACCCCAGTGGCAGAAAGAGAGGCCAAGAGAACTCCCTCTAGAAGGTGATGATTCTCAACTATCAAGTGGGTTATTATATTTCGTCAAGAGACGTGTCGACCAAGCTTCGGCACAATTGGTGTCCCAAATTCATCCTCTAGCGGATGGACCGTATGGTGGGTCTGGTGATAAACGTGGTTGGCATGCAGTCGAGCGAGAGATTGTGGATAATCTTGATCGTTCGTGTTTGGACTTTCCTAAAGTTCATGTTGATTACTTATTGAACTGTGTGACCAAGGATTTAAGCCAGACTATTAAGCAGAAGTTGGGTCCTAATGGTTATCGTGATGCTGATCAAGTAGAACTCCTAAGTACTGTGTGGAACATTTTGGATGAGTTATTTCGGTCTGAATTTACCCCTCAAACCGAAAGTGATAAGATGCAGAATATGTCTAAGGGTAGTCAAGAGACTTTGCCGGAGTTTATGAGAAAACTCCAAAGTGCCTTTTTTAATGTAGAGGTTGAGACGGGCCAGAAGATGGTGGATTCGACTAAGCTGACTCGGTTGCGTGGTGCCTTACCAGAAGTGGATGTGCAATTCCTACGGTCTAGATTTCCGAGAGATTTGACCTTCGACCAGTTGGTAACCAGAGTGGGTGAGTACTTCTCCAATGATTTGGACAAGAAGAGCTATGAGACTTTTGCAAGGTCTTATGCCCAGCTATGGCCAACTGATGTAAGTGGTGGTTATTCTCATGCTAATCTGAGTGTGGCTAATACCCAACCTAAGCGTGGGTGTTGGAGATGTAATGTTCCTGGCCATACTGCTGCTAAATGTAGAGCCCCGTTAACTAAGATTGTGAGTGGTCGATGCTATAAGTGTGGCTACTCTAATCATAGTTTTAATGACTGTAAGGCTGACCCCAAGAAGCTTAATTGTGCCAGATGCCATAAAAAGGGACATGTGGCTAGTGTGTGTCGAACTGACTGGAATAAGATCAATGCTAAGGCTGATGACAAGGCGGCTCTTCCTCAACCTCCCCCTCAACCAGTTGGTGAGTATGTTACTAAAATGCAGTATACTACTGAGTCTTCTGCTACTGCCAGTGGGCAACAAGCGAATGCTGTGAACGCTGAGTCCGTGGGTACAGAAGCCTCTACCAAGGGTGAAGTTACTGCAGCTACTGTGCAAACTCATACTATTAATGAGGTAAACTTGTGCAGCGGCTCACTTTATGAGACCTTGGTGGTATATATGGGACAATCAGACCAACATGAAGCCTCACTACGTGGGTTACTTGATACCGGCGCTTCCGAAGGATTCGTGGAAGAATCTTTAGCTGAGGCTATGGTGAAGAAAGGTGGTGGGTTTTTAGAAGACCTACACCCTCCCTTAAGGGTCACCCTAGCTGACAACTCCTCGAAGCTTCTCACCAAAAGGTGGCGATGTTTCGTGAAGCAGGCTACTGTGGATGGTCAGGTTGTATGGAAACTGTTATCCTTTAATGTGATGGCTAATACTCACCACCCTGGTCTTATTATTGGACGTAATCAGTTCAAGCTACTGGGTTATGTCATTGGTAAAAAAGTCCGATGCGATAAAGGCCAATCTGCATGCGTATTGAACAGCTCCATGAACGGCAAGATGGTTAAGAAGATAGATAGTGACGACATTTCAGTAGAATGTTGCCATGCTAATGTGGGTGATGCGTGTAGCATTAATCCTAAAAGTAACATTGAGTTCAAAGAGTATGTGGGTCGTATGGCAACTTTAGAGTGGAAAAGCTCAAAAAGACCATCACGATCGTATCATGCAGCAGTAAAGCGAGCTAAGCGTCTTGAGTACACTCTCAACAAAAGAGGTGGTCAAGCCTTGGTGGATAGTTATGATGAGCAGTTCAAGTCGTGGTTGGAAAATGGGTTTATTCGCCCTGTGGAGGATGATGAGGTTAAGCACTACCTATTTCATCACCCCGTTATCAGGGTGGGCCATCCAACAACGCCGGTGAGACCAGTCATTAATGGCCAAAGCTTGGACCCCTTCCTGAAGCCTGCGGGTGTTCCAACTTTAGCAATTCGTGGTTCTGCAACGGTTGCAAAAATGAGTCTGTGATTGCAACAGTGTTGCAGAGTAGTACAACTAAGGACCTGCAACGCAACCCGATGTCGGAGAACTCAACATTAGCAGTGTTGCACTCCGCACGTACGAAAATGCAACTCTATGTTGCATTATCAAGAGGCGTATTCACAATTTTGCAACATGTATGTACATATTGCGGTACGTGCGGAACTTCAGAACACGCGTGCCACTTTCGTAACACACGTGCCGCTTTTGTAACATGCATGTCACTTTTGCAACATTTATGCTACTTTTGCAACATGCTTGCTACTTTTGCAACATGCATGCTACTTTTGAAACACGCGTAGCACTTTCGCGATACGCCTCATACCGCCACAGAGTACCGAGCCATGTGATCGAATGCTCCAAGTTCGACATGGTCTGATCAGCGTAGGTACAGCGTGGAGGTTAAGCTTCATGTTTGTCTATCGAATGACCTCAGTTCGGTCCCCCGGACAGGAAAGTATAAATAGGGTGGATATAATTCACGGAAATTCTGATTCGAAACCTCGAGGTAGCCTATTATAGGCCGCCTGTATGACGATGTGGTGCAGTGTTACACTGCCAGTGTACGAGTGAGAATCGTGTGTCACCTCTAGTAGAGGTCCTCTACGATGAAATGGCTATTACTGTACGCCGTAAAATAAGCCTGATGTATTGCATGATATAATCATTATACTATAATGCCCGTGCTGAGGTTTAGAAAACCGTTTAGCAGCTGAACATTATAAGAGTAGAAGCCATTGAAAGGATAATACCACTGAGTATTGCCCTATAATAACCTTTGCAACTCAACGGCAACCCCCTTAAATTCTGAAACTCCGCATAATCATCACTTAACAAACATCACCACGGGGTTTCCAAATAACCCGAACTCACAAATAACAGTTCATTGAAGTGTTATTTTGAACCACCTCACGGATAGCTCAATGAAGTGACTTCATTTTGTGAGAGATCGAGATCCAGGACAATCGCGAACATGAAGCCTTGAAAACTTCCGTACTACGAACGGACGGATAGCGCCGAAGCATGCCCTATCCCTGAGGAAACCGTAGCAGCAGGTAGTGGAGTCCGAATACTAGTATTGTGGCGGCGCAATACTCCAATTTGGAATTTCCAAATGATGCCGGATATTACATGCAGGAGAAGGCTCTCGGGACTCTGAAGGCTGCAGCACATCGACTTCCTTGTATTGGATGGTGCAAGGCTGAAGGCATGCTCATGTCGTGAAACGGCAAGGCCGCCAGAGAAGAAAAAAACGGAGCAGTGCAGTAACTGCCCTGCAGTTCAATTAAGAGCGTTTGTTCCGATTGCGCCGGCCGTGGATTAGGTGCCGAAACGACAGTTATGTCGTTCACCGCGGGCCCTGTGACGAGGGTTGAGCAGAAGTAGAGTGGGTTCACAGTTAGAGAGAATTGCAGCATTGTCGATAGGTAGGCTAAGCCTACTTGGCTTTTTTCAGGCCCGGACCGGGCCGCCCGGTTTTTCTTTTCGCGGGCAGCGTGCGATGCACACTGTGCATTCCCAAGGGGTCAAGGAGCGCTCAACGCCCGAGATCGCGCAAGAGCTGCTTCAACGCATTCCTCGGCGAGGCCGCCGCGTGCGACTTCGGGTGTCCGCTGTATAGCAACTAGGGCTTCGATCCGAAGGGCGGAGCTCGCTCTCTCCGTTGAATTGTTCCTTTAGTTTAAGGACTGTTTGCTAAAAGCAAACAGTCCTTAAATGACTGAAAAAATGATTATGCCGCGGATCGAACTTCAGCCAAACCGAAGAAGGCCTAGAAAGTTAACCTACTAAACTGAATGTCCGACTCAATCATTACTGCCATGCTCCGTGTCACCTGCTCCACAGTGCGCCAGTGATACAATACCATATGTTTATAGTACGAACGTACAGAGTTGAATTGGGATTATCCATGTAATTCACCCTTGCCAGGATGTTGCATCGCGACACTGACCCCCGAAACAAGAGGGGCGGGTAGCAGAATAAGTCTGAATCAGACTGTCTGATTCAATCAGATGGCATCGAAAGTCTTGTGCGTACTACGCACTGCGTAGTGCTGAGTCAGAATTTGAACAAAGTTGTACGGTAGAAACTCTAGCGTAGAGCCTCTATCCTAAAGGCATGAACTATTTGCCGCACTTTCCGAATGATACCCAGGAGGCTTTCATCAGCTGTCGACGGCAGCCTGTCGGGGGCGAGTTACCACAGAACGTAGGCGGCGCCTACTAGGCGCTGATATTCGAGATTTCGTAGCCTCGAAGCTCCCAGAAGATTGAAAAGACTGGGCTCGACTGAAAGGGTAAAGACGCAGTAAGCAGAACTCAGGGGCTGCAACTCACAAGTCCCATGAACTTTATGGCATGAAGTATCAGGGAAAACCAAAGCCTTTCGCCGGCAACATGAGGTCTCGTAAACTTGCAATATGAATTTCGGTAATGGAGAAACCGCGGAGCACAAAGAGAAACTACAGAGACCGCTAGATATGGTCGCCAGAGAAAGAACGCGAAACCGAAAAGGTAGGAAAGCAAACATGTCTCACACTATCGCAAGCACCACCTTTCGCAACATGACCGGTTGCAAAAGCGTTCCAGTAAAAACTTTTGCAAGCGCTAACACGATCTGCAAAAGTTAGGAACACCGCGTAGAGAAAGGCAACTGTTGTAGAAATCGAGTGTTGCAAAATCGCACCCGAGTTGCAAAAAGCATTTTACCCTGAAGCCTGCGGATTGTAATCTGCTCCAGATAGTGGATATATTGCTACAGTGGAGACAGACCCGTAAGTGGGCTACTATGGATCTATCAAAGGCATTCTTGAGGATCCAAATGAGAGAGTGTGATCAATGCTATCTTGGGATATATTGGCGTCATCAAAGCTATGTATTCAATGTGTTACCGTTTGGACTTAATATGAGTCCATCGTGGTTAACTGCAAATGTGCAGACGGTTCTACAGCGCCTTGGTAAGGATCCTGACTTCAACGCGTATGTATTGCCGTATATGGATGATCTTATGTTGATGGTGCAAGAAGGCACTGATATAGTGGTTCAGCAACGAGCACTGGTTGAGCGATTTATAGAAGATGGGTTCCCTGTAGCTACTTCCAAGACAGTGTGGTATAACCAAGAAGGAAAGGCTAAAATCCTGGGTGTACCATGGTATGGTGGAGCTACAGATTGTATTGGTGTATCATTTAAATCACCAAAGGTTGAACCGACTACTAGGAGGAGTGTGTTGTCTATGGTTAATGGTCTCTATGATCCACTAGGCCTACTACTCGAACAAGAAATGAGTGGAAGACTACTGGTACGAGATACAATTAACTATGCATGGGATGAACGACTACCTCAAGACTTATGTGAACGCGCATCAAAATGGTTGGTGGCTACTAAGAAGATAGTCGATACCTATAAGATACCTCGCCTCATAGACTGCACTAAGTTGTTGGTCTATGTAGACGCTAGTATGGATGCGTGGGGAGTTGATATTAGAACTACTAATGGTCAAAGGGTTATCTCACAAGGTGGACTGTTTCCTGCTGATTGACGTGATAAATGGACAATTCCTAAGAAGGAGTTGTTAGCTATGGTTCGTGGACGAGAACTACTTCAAAGAGTGTGGGATACCGTAGAAGTTGATAAGAAGCCGAACTGTGAAGCTATAATATTGAGCGACTCTCAACTCAATTGCTATCGGCTACATAAAGATATACAACACTCATCTATGAAAGCGTGGGAGCTTAAGACAGTAACTTCGCTGAGAGGGTGGTTGTGCAATATGAAAGTACCGTTACGACATGTGGTGACATCATGGAATGCAGCCGACGCTATAACGCGGGGTGTATATCCTAATCGTGTATCTACAAGCATGGTGGAACAGACTGCTACTTGGTGGGTACAACGACAACTAGATCAAGAAGCTCCGTGGGGTGATACTATATCTTTTACTCAAGAAGAAGTGGAAGAAGTACTCCTTATACAACAAGCGGAGCCTACAATTTCAGTGGCCAAGGCAATTGTGAAGCCTAAGCTGCATGAGATGGATGATGGTACTTATCAAAATATAATGGGTAAACATCGACGACTACTTCAACGACTAAGAAGGTGGCGAAGTAGAGTGTGTGATATTAATTATAAGGATCCCACTGAAGATGAAGTGTGGAGAAGTCTATGCCAATGGAAACAGTCATTATGTGAATACATCAACCTCATCAAGACGGTGATTACTAATGGTGAAGTTAACAATGTGGCGACTCGCACTAGAAGGAAGTGGAAGCTCCAATATATGGTGAAGAATGACCTATTATACAGGAAGGTGCGACATGATCAGCATGGGCGAACCTACCTGCAGATGGTGATTCCAGAGTCTGACTCGTTGGTAGTGGCACTTATCCGAAGGTACCATGTACAGCGAGCCCACAATGGTGTTGGTGATACTCTCCAATCCCTACTACAAGAAGTATGGTGGAAGGGTATAAAACGACACGTCCAACAATACGTTCGTGGTTGTTATATATGCCAACTGGTGCGTGGTCAGACCCACACATCTGAACCAGGTACTATGTATGCTACTCCGGAGCCATGGTACTTGGTGGGTGTCGATCTGACAGGACCGTATACAGAATCTAGTGATGGGTATAGATATTTGCTCACCTGTACCTGTCTCTACACTAGATATATGGTGGTACAGCCAATCAAGAATATGACAGTGGATAGTGTATTGGTGGCCCTCAAGAAGGTGTGTAGTATATATGGAAACCCACATATGATGGTATCTGACAATGGGGTTCAATTTATAAGCAAGAAGTTTCAATCTTACTGTAACGAGAACAATATCCACCATAGGTTGATACCTCGTTACAGTCCGAATCTTGGTGGTGGCTATGAACGACCCCACCAACTACTACACCGTGGGTTAATAAGCCTATTACTTGAAGGTGAACGAACGCTGACTCCAACGACCAAAGAGTGGGTAGATTACCTAGATGACATTTTATGGGTAATCAACACTAGAACGCTCCACTATAAGAAGACTGGCTCCATATCCCCTTTCGAGCTTATGATGGCGAGAAAGCCGAGGATGGGTGAACTACCAAAGCGAGTGAGCCGAGACCAATGGCAGACTGTGACTAAGATTCCCTCTACTACTGTGATTGATAAGCAACGTCAGAAGGTCCGAGAACAACTACAACAACGATTTATTCCAGTGTGGGAATCTATGCGTGAGAAGTCGAGAGAGACTGTGATCTCTAAGGCATCGAAGTATCCAAAACGTGAGCTTCGAGAAGGTGACTATGCGTGGATATTCAAGAAGAAATCCCACAAGTTAGATTTACCTTGGAAGGGTCCTTATGAAGTCCTCAGAGTGGATGGCGTCAAAGTTTCATTGAAACTTGACGATCAGCACACTATTGTGGACTCATTTGACCATGTTCTGAAGGTAGAGAAGCCGTGGACATTAACGAAAACGACTAAAGGTGGCTTGACTCCGGGTACCGTGATCATCTTCGGTGATGCAGAAATTGGTATAGTGGAGAGCTCAAGAGGCAACGACACTCTCTTACACATGGTGCGTGCAACCCCACATTATTCAACAGCGTATTATCTGCAAAAGCTATATTGGAATCCAAAGACGGGATCCATAGTGGGTGAATCAATCAAAGATTCTAATTTTGGTGGTTACAAAATTAGCGCGGGGTGTGATAATGGCGACGCCAGTGGTAAAGAAGAGTGGCTTCCTCTACTACGAGCTCATTCCTTTAAGAAGGGTGGTGGTCAACGATCACTACAATGTGACTATCAAGTCTTAATGTGACTTGTGGTTTTCCAAGAATGGTGCAAAATCGATCACTCGGGCGAGCGCGGTGAAGTGCATGAAATGCACGCAAACGCAGCGGTTGCGGAAATGAGCAATGAGGAGAAGTCTCTTGCTGATTGTAACTGCCTGTCGGTGGGTAATGATGATTGTGAGCAACCTGGTGGTTCTTCCGTTGTAGCTGATCCTCGTGGTTATCGAATGAGTGAAATTATTGCTAAATTCCCTTGTTTAAGGTGGGTTTTTACGGTAATGAATACCAACCGTCCTCAAGCCGTTTCGTCCGAGAAGAAGCCCAGCGCTGAAGAGATTAAGAAGCTATGGCAAGAGTGCGTTATCTATTGTAGCAAGAACCTAGATGGTGTGTCGGTGATGGACCACTACAGCTTGCTCAACGAGTGGGAAGGGTTTACCGACCTCATTAAAGGCTACTTCAAGTTCGACGACAATGATGTCAGCGTGGGTGATCTCAACGACGTACTATGGGAGAGGGAGACTGTACTCCCCTCCGTGGTTAGGCAATTGAGGAAGAATGGGCTAAATGGCGGTTATGCCAATAATAAGTTCAGTGTGGAAGTCTACGGCCCAATCATTGAGCCCTCTATCGTTATGTGCACCGTGGCCCTGATCATGCGCTACGGTGTGACTCCCTACGAGGCTATGAAGCTGATCCGCGAGGCTACCGAGTTTGTGGCAAACGGTCAGTGTATGTGCTGCCCCCCCTATATGCAAGCTGATGGCAGAGGTCATCAGTGGGTCTCAGGTTGGGTGGGTAACTTTAAAGATGAGCACTGTGGGTCCGATACTCATAAGGAGCAATGTACTAAGATAATGGGTTATACTTATCGTGGTTGCTTCTATGGGGTCCTTCAGGCTATGGTAGAAGGAAGTCGGTTGGCCTACAAGGTTACCTTCTCGGACTATAACGAAGCTTCGTGGGTGAGTGACCGCTATCATGAAGGCATCTATATACTGATCAAGGGTCAGTACAAGATATGGTGTGCGGGCATTAAGTGTTTATTATGCCCTGAGAAGAAACCCTACTTAGAGTGCAAGATCGACGAGCACACTAAGGGTGGGTGGAGAGCTAAGAAGCAGTATCAACATTATAACTACTTCGACCAACTTGTGGGTGAATTCCCTGGTGACCGTGGGTGTGAGCAATTGTACTTGGAGTACAGGCCTTCGCTCTTATGCAATGAGTATGCCCTGC
>JABANP010000538.1:0-34897 GCA_013115135.1 Perkinsus olseni
AATGAAGGTTAACTTGTTAAACTAGGTTAAATACCGATACGGATGGTCGCGTCGCTCCGCCATCGTAGTAGTTGGTGGCGTAGGCATGAAACCGTGAGGCGAGCGAGCTCCGACCACGTCCCACCTGCCGTGACCCAGTTAAGGCTAGACGGCGATGATTGATTTTCTCAGTTAGTTTCAAGAATTGGAGAGTACGCTCGTGTCGGGCCTCTTTGTTCATTCAATCTGTTTCTCGTGGCTGAGCCACGGTGGCCCGCCCGGCAGACTGCTGTTGACGTTACTTCGCCGTCCGTCTACCCGTAATAGGCTTAGCGGACAGGTCGAGTGCGATCAACGCGGCGCCCAAGCCTTGGGCCCCAAGGGTGGTCGCTTCCAGAGGCTTGGCAAGCCCGCATATGGTTCTTCACGAAGACAGGCCTGGTCTGCTGGGCGTCATTGCAAGCCCGCGTATGCCCCTTCACGAGGGCAGGGCTCGTCTGCTGGACGTCATTGCAAGCTCGCGTATGCCTCTTCTCGAGGACAGGGCTGGTCAGCTAGACCGCTTTGCAAGCCCGCGTATGCCTCTTCGCGAGGACAGGGCTGGTCAGCTAGACCTCTTTGCAAGCCCGCGTATGCCTCTTCACGAGGACAGGGCTCGTCTGCTGGACCGCTTTGCAAGCCCGCGTATGCCTCTTCTCGAGGACAGGGCTCGTCTGCTGGACCGCTTTGCAAGCCCGCGTATGCCTCTTCTCGAGGACAGGGCTGGTCAGCTAGACCGCTTTGCAAGCCCGCGTATGCCTCTTCACGAGGACAGGGCTCGTCTGCTAGACCGCTTTGCTAGCCCGCGTATGCCTCTTCACGAGGACAGGGCTCGTCTGCTGGACCGCTTTGCAAGCCCGCGTATGCCTTTTCGCGAGGACAGGGCTGGTCAGCTAGACCGCAGTGTATGCCCGCGTATGCCTCTTCACGAGGACAGGGCTGGTCTGCTGGATCGCACTTGGCAAGCTCGCGTACGCCTCTTTATGATGGCATGGATGGTCTGCTAGATCGCACTTTGCAACCTCGCGTATGCCTCGTGAAGAGGCCCTCTTCACGAGGGCAGGAATAATGTGCTGGGTGCCATCGCAAGCCCACGTATGCCACTTCGCGTGGACAGGGCGGGTCCGTTCGAGCGTGTTCCAGGCCCGTGTATGCATCTCCACGAGGATCGGGCACGTCCGCTGGGCGCTATTGCAGGCACGTGAATGCCTTTGCACAAGGACACGGTAGGCCTCGCTCACCTGCATCAGGACTGTCGGCTGCATGCCGTAGTGTCACGCGGCGCCGTCTTTGCCGGAGATCTGCCACTCGCGAGCGACTCCGCACAAGGAGTCCTTGCCGAACCTCTACAGTCGAGGACAGCGGTGTCTGCCAAGGTCTCAGCACAAGCTCCCGTGACAGGGACCGGGGTGCTCAATCGCGAAGACATGTCGAGTGCCACTGGCCACTGGGATATGGCGGTGCATGCCCGCTGTGGGCCGCAAGCAAGTGGCACAGTGTGAGGCCATCCTACCCTTTGAGGGGCATGCCAGGCAGTGCCTGGCAGGCACCGGCAGTCCCATGAAGAAAAGTCAGCGTTCGTTTCGAGGGTTGGTGCCGGCGGCACCACCTGGACTGGCACCGTGACTCACGGTCCGTGAGGCGTGGCGACACATGAGGCCGAAACATTTGCACCTGGGTTCAACACGTGAACTCAAGCCCGAGATTTCTCCCATGAAACGTCCCTTCAGAAGGGATCAATTACGACTGTCCCACTGTGGGACTCCCACACTCCGTTCGGCACCGGCGGTGTCCGTCGGGCGGGCATCGTCGGGCGATCATCGCACCGATGAGTTGGAAGCCAAACGCAGGATTCCACGCCGGACGGGACCAGTGGTCACTGACCAGTGGTCCACTGATCAGACCACTAGGCTCACTTTGCCGTACTTATACGAGGTTTTGGGTACCTGGTTTCCCTGTCTTGCCTCAACGCACGTGAGCGGATCTTACTCGCGTCAGCTGCGCGCACTGTAGAAAAGAATCTGTTCAACAGATGTTCGCCGCCCCATGAGAAAATGGCTTGGGCCCGTCCCGTCCGTCGCATAGCATCGAGAGGAAAGTTAACGCTGGCAGTGTCACTGTCGCATGGGGTTGCTCGCTCAAAATGCGAGGGCAACACAGTGCTTTACTAGTCATCGCTTAGTGGGTGGCGTCACTCGTCAAGAGGCGCTGATGATAGTAGATTGATAGAAGAGCTAGGAAAGCTCTGAAATCGCGGGCCTCATTTTCTCACACACCACCATGGGCAAGTTTGTTCGCACTGCGATGACTAGCAGCCAGCCATGTGCCTTGTTTGGCCTTCGCTCGTAAACCCGCTGCGTAAGAGATCTCGGTTCGAGGATATCGATCCTCCCGCTCGCGGCAAGCAACCGAGTCACGCCGGAGTTAGGTAACCTAACTTAGGTTAACCGTCCAGGGCGATATCGGAAGCCGAGCGAATCGGTCGGGCCGTTGGGGATCCCAACTCGGGACTATCCAGAGATCGCGGCATGAATCGTGCCGCACGATCATCGTGCCAGGCGCTCGGGAACTCACAAGTATCCTAGCGACCTTCGGTCAAGTTGAGCCAACATCTAATCTTTCAGGCCACCAGGCCTTCGCGAGGCCTGTTGTCGAACAGTGATTGAGTGACTTGCTGACTGAACTGTCACTGTCACAGCCTACTGTCAGTCTGATAGTGTCAGCAGGATGGCATTAGCTGCGGTGACCACTGGGCAGTGTGATAGATATTCAGGGAGAATAACTGTCAGGGTCTGACCCCAGATTCCGAAGCTTGAAGAAGTGCGCAGAGCGTCAAGCGTTGGACTTCAGCCTGAGACACTGTCCGGCACACGCATTATATGGGGCGCCACCGGCGGTTGCGGTTCGTTCAGAGACTGCATACCCGCTACAGCGATACGAGTCACCGATTCGTCGGGTGATACGACTCGTGTCACACGACTCGTGTAGCATGAGCAGCCGTATCGAAGTGCGACTAGCACTTTGGTGTGCCCTGTCCAAACAGACTGTTTGAACTGTTTGAAACAGTAGGCAAAGTCGAGGGCGCTTGGTCGATGGTCGAATTAACGAGGCGATTCGGGATCGCGCACCGCAGTGTAGCATACGGGATAGATTAAGTGGATCACTCGCAGCGAAACGTCAAGCTTAGACAATATTTGCGTGCGAGATTTGGACCAAGTCGCTCGATGATTTGGACCCTGCGGTTGGACCCACCTAGTTCAAGAACTAGCGTCGGGGATCTCGGGATGCGATGGCTAGCCTGCCCGTATCTCGCGGCCGGTAATCTGAGTCAAATATGTCATACTCATGGTCACGGGCACGCCTGAGTCAGACAATATGAACTTGCGGCCCAGTGGCAGGACCTGGACATCGGTAAGGTACTATGTTTCCCGGGTCCGACCCGCCGGGTCGCGGCTGCTTTCTGGGCCCAGGTATCTGCCAGATACTATCTGGTGCTGTTCGGTTTTCGCACCAACTTAGTGAGAGAGCTAGCAGTTTATTGAGCGCTAACTCAGCATCCCCTACACGTTCGGTATGTAGCGCGAGACTGTTGCATGTCAACGACCACGCGTGGAAGACGCAGATCCAGGTCTAGGCCTTCAGGCCCACTAGAGCCTTGGGGGCTCCAAATTCGAGCTGAGTAGCTGCGCGGACTTTAGTCAGGGAGAACTCGCCTGTTGCTTGTCGGGTCTGGTAATGGGAGCAAGTACCGAAGAGGGTGTAGACACGCACTGTCGGCAGACTCAGGCTCTGGGTCGCCGAATGTGTCTTGCCCTCGTCGGTGCTTCACGGGCCGGTTCGTACCGAACCGACCTACCAGACCCACGCGACCAGGAGTGGGATATTTAATGAAGGTTAACTTGTTAAACTAGGTTAAATACCGATACGGATGGTCGCGTCGCTCCGCCATCGTAGTAGTTGGTGGCGTAGGCATGAAACCGTGAGGCGAGCGAGCTCCGACCACGTCCCACCTGCCGTGACCCAGTTAAGGCTAGACGGCGATGATTGATTTTCTCCCCATCCCACCACTCCCGGGAGCAAGTACCGAAGAGGGTGTAGACACGCACTGTCGGCAGACTCAGGCTCTGGGTCGCCGAATGTGTCTTGCCCTCGTCGGTGCTTCACGGGCCGGTTCGTACCGAACCGACCTACCAGACCCACGCGACCAGGAGTGGGATATTTAATACGATCAGCAACATCATCATCACAAACCCCATCTACTATTGTACTATTGGCATTAGTAAACTTATTATCACTAAGTAGTGGCACAGGGTTAAGCTGTGGTACTACTGGTGGTCCTCTACCATCATCATCCTCGTTATACGGCTTTGTAATCCTCTTCCCTTCCCCCTCTATTACTGTTGATGGCTGTGCGGTTATATCAGGTCCACAACTAGCATCATCTATCATAGGTGATGATGATACATAATATCCATATCCAAATAATAATAATGCTATACCTTCTATGATAATACCATACCACCATGATACACCCACAACCACTAATGATGCAATGATCGTAATAACTGGTGGCCGTATCGCTGTTATCATAGTATTACCATGTCGGTGGTGGTAGTAGTGAGATGAATGGTCATCATCATCATCATTGTTGTTGTTGTTGTTACGGTGAATCAACTTCACTATACCCGTACGATCATGATATCTGATACCACACTCTGCTACAGCAGTAGAAGTATCCTCCCTATATGATGATGATGATGATACCTGAATGATGGGTTATTTACAACTATGTATATATCGTACTACCTCCATGATGATGATGCTCCTGGGAATGATAACGGTCGCAACAACGCAACCCCTCGGTATCCTTTTACATGCATTTAGGTGTTTTAGATATTTCGTGCACTTTTCGTGCAATACATGATGATCATCATCTCACCTGCGTTGCCGAGAACTGTTGTTGTTGTAGCTGTTATTGCTGGTGTTATCGTCAGTAACTAAGTTACCTCTCCATTTTTCTACCCTCCTCCTCGTCCTCCCCCTCGTACTCCGTACATCAACAATAATGAACAGGTGAGGCTTTACAATTCATCATCAACTACTACTACTACTTAGCTAAGTACGGTTGATGATAATCATGTTGTTCAGTATGATGATGAAGAGTGTTGGCGGTATTGGTGGTCGTTGGTTTATGAGTACTCCCCTCACTGCTGGCCGTGGTAGTCTATTCAATGGTCGTCTATCCTACACCTATGCTCATGCTGCCGTGTTGAATCGCTTTTCCAACGTGTCGTCGTCCGCAGCCTCCTACACCACCAGTGCTACCCCCTCCATGGTGGTGGCCCCCAAGAGTGAGCTACAACTGCTATTACTTATCATCCATGTCCATCGCTTTATCATGCTGCTCAGCTAACAATCTTCTCCTATCGAGTGTATCTCGGAACGTCTCGCCGTTGTCTAAGACAACAACAAGTCTCAACTCGCAACAGATTAGATGTGCAGGTGATGATGATTATTATCGTCATTTTCATGTTTGCACGTGTGTTAGAGCATCATTTTATTATCAGGTACTTCGGTTCTTGGTGCGGCCATTGCAGTTGTCGCCGTTGGTGGGTGTGCCCAGGGTATTGGTCAGCTATTCGCTGCCTTGGTTGTTGGTATCGCTAGGAATCCTAGTATGAAGGAAGACCTCTTCACTTATACCCTTATCGGTATGGGATTTTTAGAGTTCTTGGTAAGTAGTATTTAGAATGCCGAGCATGCTCATCACTCGCCGCCCTCCCCCTTCAGGCCATTCTGGTTATCCTCATCGCCGGTGTATTGCTTTATTCCGAGTAAGGTGTTGATGATGAGAACATGCCACCGCTACTGCTGCTGCTGCTCCAACGGTTAGTGATGTTGAATGATGATGTTAGTGTACTATCATTTGACGACGATACTAGTCATTGTATGTGGTTTAATGCCTATTACACGCTACTATCGTTTGCTGCGATGTATGCTGCTACTCACCTTAATCATTGATCATTACGATAGAACGATTGTCATGAGAGAGTCATCAGTTGGTGTTGCAGTAGTGGCAGTGAGCGATACCGTTTTTGAGATTAGACTTATCCATCCTCCCGCAGTAACATCTCATTAGTGCCATCGTATTCATCATTATTGCTGATCATACTGCTGTTGGTAATACTAACCACCATCGGGGTGTTGGTCATAACTATTATCATTATCGGCTCGTTTTGATGTATGAATCATCAGTGAGGTAGTAATAATGATGATAATATTGATAGAGGATGATTGCATGAATGTTGCGTTGGTCAAGTTGGGGGTGTGTAAGCAGCAGCATCGATCAATAAAGGAGGGTATTGCCACCACCCCATCGACATGAAGTAGTTATGTCTATATTGTTGTTAACGATAATAAGGTAGGGAGTATTAGCAACACGACATAAAGTTAGTAGGTTTCATGATGGACACAGTCATCATCATCACTTACCACCCATCCCTCTACGTTGTAGTGATGGTGATGTAGGAGGAGGAAGACTCGAAATCTTGAAATCTTGAAAAGTCGTAATCTAGCTTGCTGCAATCTTGGTCGATCACATGATCGATTAGAAGGGTTTTGGGCGCCCGCGCGGGGGTACCCCTGGACCCTCCTGCCACATCGATGGTGACTAAGTTCTGTGTTCTCGTTATAATAGTTATTATGATGTAATAGTAATTATGATGATTATATTAGCCGTTGTTTCTGCTGCTTCCTTCGTAAATCATCATGGCTGACCCCGTTGCTGCTGTCTATGACCCCTCTGCACAGAAGGAACAAGATATCCAGAAGATGCTGGTCTGCAGTGTAATACTCGGGGGGTTATGCTGTTGTTGTTTTGAGAATAATCATCATTATTCAGACCCATCTCGGCACACGCAACTTGGATTATCGTATGAAACGCTATGTGTTCAAGCGTAATACGGATGGTATCAATCTCATCAACTTGGGTAGGAATATTAATAACAACAACCACACCTTCGTACTTGTATGTTTCCCTTTTTTCTCATTAGGTAAGACTTGGGAGAAGCTTATGGCCGCTGCCCGTGTCATGGTTACCATTGAGAATCCTAAGGATATCATGGTTGTATCGCAGCGCCCTTATGGTTCCCGTGCTGTTCTCAAGCTTGCCAACTTTATCGGTGCCACTGCCGTTGCTGGACGTTGGACTCCTGGTTCTCTTACTAACCAGATTACCCCTAAGTTCACTGAGCCTCGTCTCCTGATTGTTACTGATCCTCGTACCGATTCCCAGGCTATTAAGGAAGCTGCTTACGCTAATATCCCGGTTATTGCTCTGTGTGATACCGATTCTCCATTGGACTTCGTCGATGTTGCCATCCCCTGCAACAACAAGGGTAAGGAGAGTATTGCCCTCCTCTATTACCTTCTTGCCCGTGAAGTTTTTATGCTACGTGGCAAGATTGCTCGTGGCGTTGAATGGGAAGTTATGGTTGATTCATTCTTCTGGAGGGATCCTGAGGAGATTGAGCGTCAAGAGCGTATGGCTGCTGAGGCTGCTGCTTACGAGGCTACCAAGAACACCATGATCGAGACTACTGGTGCTGCTGCTACTACTGAGGGTGCCGCCGCCACTGCTGCTAATGGTACTTACTTCGAGGAGGGTGAGGAGTGGACAGGTGCTACTGGTGGTGATTGGGCCGCTGCTAGTGCTGATCAGTGGTAAATATTGATGATGGCTTGCAGCAACAGCAACAACAACAGCAGTACTACTGATTATTACGTTGTCGCTGGTGATAAAAGAACTACGGCTTGTGATGCTAAAGAAGTAAGGCTATTCCATCATGTACATGGGTTTTGAGTTACTAGTGATAGTCTTGATAGTAAATTCAATGATGAGCAATGATCGGCAGTTGATGATGATGATAGACTGTCGGTAATTTCAAGTTAATTATGGTTGATGAGGATGATGATCGCCTACTGGTAGACCATAACAAGCCATCATTATTACACCCTCTGATGATCTACGTATGGTGTAGACGGGTCGCTCGCGGGGGAGGGGGGGCGGCTCTTGTTCATTATTTTAATAATGAGAATGAAATGCAAAGACTGGTTATGGGGTACTGTAATGGAGTGGAGTCAATCATAGATAGTAATAATAGGAAGAAGTGGTCATTTTAGCATTACTTGATATAGTTATCTTCCGTCAGCCGCCATAACAGTCTGGAGTCTGAGTCAGCAATAACGAGTATCATCATTACAGCTACTGCCTCTTGCACTATGCTTATCAATACTATGATAGTACAATAGTGTGTTAGTGTGACAACGCGTGTGTGGAGTGTAATGCTGCTCCCCTACAATTCTTAAATTCGCACAGGCTGCTCAATCTACATGACTCGTTCTCGATGAAGGTAGGTGATGAGATCGCTCCAATGGTGTGTTGGTTGTGCTGGCACGAACGAGTATAGAGCTCAGATAGAAATCAAGAAATCATGATACTACTTTGCGATATTCTATGCCTTTCCCCCTCGCTCACGCCCCAGCCGTTAGCCCAGTGGCTCGACCACTGGATCATTACTGCATCGAAATCATCCGTCATCCCCGTCCCGGCTCTTTTGAGCTCACGTCGTTCTTGCACTGATTTTCTCATTAGCTCTCATTCGACAGAAAGTAGTACTCTTGAATGGATTCTACGGGTACGTTCCGTTCAATGACTCCAAGTTGTAGCTCTCGCTGTACCTGGTGGTCTCAATCACGTCAGTGGATTTGCTACAAGCTACACGGGGGTACTGCCAGTAATCATTTCACATCTGTCGGGGATGCCCCGGAATCGGGAGTATAGCCGGCAGGTATAATACGGAAGGACGCATTTGAAGCGAAGAGAAATCTCCGGGTCATCCACTTTCGCACGCGTCCTCGGCGATTGTGCTCGGGGAATTAGAAGGTGGCTAGTGTTCACTGGGCTACCACCGCAACTACACTTTTAACCGGAAAGTTCAGCGAGACTCCTGCGTGGTCTTCTGTAGTTGACAACCTCCCGATTGTTGTAACAATTGAAACAACGATTGTTGTGACAACCTTCGATCTGAATCAGATACTCCGATCGTCATTCGCGATTGGAAAGTTAGATGAGCAACGGTTTGTCCATTATCAAGTTTTTTGGGGGAAAATTACTGGAATTATCCTCTCTGACCGGTTTGGCGTGCTCAGGATCACGCAAGCCTCCTGGGTTGATTCATTCTGATGACAATAGCTGAGGGCAAGGCTTCAGCATCTTGCACTCAGAGTGCAGCACTCTTGCTATTCCTCTACTATCAATATATAAATGCTCAACATCTCGGCGACCGCAGACTCGTATTTCCTATGCCCGGAAAGTTCCCGGCAGAAACGTAAATGATCAAACTTTAAGCCTCATCCGCTTTCATACCGTGGGAAAGCGGGGTTCCCAGGGATTTTCGGCGAGCGTCGTCAGGTGTTCGCACGGTAGGCTTCGATAATAATATCGATAAGCACGATAGGCATAATAGGCTAGCACGATAAGCTGGAGCCTGTGCTCGTTACGCTCTGGTCTGTTCAACAAGATACCTGAAATGGATGCGAATTCTCAAATTTCTATACACTGATTCTCGTCACACACACACCGCAACGCAACGCCTTCAATCGGGGCATTACACGCCTATTGACGGTTCGCCCATACCAAAACCAATGCACACCAGAATGGTTATGAGCGTCAGTGAGTCCACTGCCTCAACGGGAGTGACGGTTACGAGATGAGGGGCGAGACGACGACGAAGACCAGCGGACATGAGCCTCCCATTCCCACTAGGCTAGAGTAGGAAGCACCTACAGGGCAAGTCACAGGTGGATGTGACTTGCAAGTGTGAGTGAGACCTGAAGCGTTTCAAAGGTAGAGAAGAGAAACATGAAGGGGTATCCGTCCTTGTATCGGGCTTGTATAGGAGTGTAATGAGGGGCTCTCAGTGAGGGCTGGAATCTGACGTGGACAATATAGTAGTAGATGACATATAGTATATGCAGAGTTGTGGCATAAGAGGCATATAGCAGCAAAATAGACAGGGGGAACATCTTGGCGTAACCGGTAGTGCGGTTGGTGCTGCGCACCGCCCTCTGGCCCCTTATTAGAGCCCAACCTGCTCTTCGTGAATATACTGACGACCGCTCCGCTGCGAACAGGAACATAGCGGACTGAGCTACGTTACATAGCCTACGTAGATGCGTGCTGCAGTTGCGGATTACTCCCGAATCATCAGACTATGAGTATGACTTATTTGATGGCATCCCATTCGTAGTTAGAATCACTCTAACTTATTTTGCCAGGCTTCACGGGCAGGAGCCCGTAGCCGGGCTATGATAGCCCTATACACGGGCATGACTCGTATGCGCGGAGTCGCATATTTGGTCCGCGCTGCGCGGTTTGCGCGCTAGCAGCAAATGGCTATTGCCAATAGCGGAGCGAAGGAAATCATATTGTTCACGCCAATGTCTGAGCCGATGTACGAGTTGAAAATGAACGAGTATTATGTGTGCGAGTGTTGCATGTACGGGTATTACGTATACGAGAAATATGTGTACGACTTCTATGTGTACGAGTACTTCGTGTACGATTAGAAAGTGTACGAGTAGTGGAGGCATGAGTGAAAATGTACGAGTATTTGGTGTACGGAGCGTGAACATCCCCACTGATAAACCGGTAGTGCTGGACGTGGAGGCTATCTTAGAAGAAGATCTGAGTTGGTTTGCTAGAGGAGTTGTTGAATCGCGAGAGTGGTTGGAGAAGACAGTTGGGCAGGTGAAATGAGCTGTCATGTCTCGATGAGCAGGTTGGCAAGGACGGATGTGAGTCAAAGATTTCGGGGCCGCTTGGCATCGTAGGCCGAGTCGGCCTGGACGACATTATCACCCAAGACATCAGCACTCAAGCTCATCAAGTTCAAATCCCGTGGGATGTCAACGAGGTGGACCTCCATGACAACGTGAGACGAGGACCATGAGGTAGTTCGAGACTCATTGATGATTTATGAGCTTTTGGCTCAAAAGTTTTGAGAAAGAAGAATGGATCACCAAATACTGGGATATGTATCACGAGGATGGTGGATCGAGGAGTCCTCCGGTCCTCCAGATGGTGAGGACTTCTCCGAATACATATTTTTTTGAGCGGTTGGCACTGTTAGACCCTTTGAGATTCAGCGTTAACACCGGCAGACTTCTTAGCAAACACGAGGAGGCATAGGGTGATGGATAACTTGATAAGACATTAAGAACAATAATCTCAATGATTGGGCAATGAACCGCAGCGTAAAGCACGCATGCGCGTAGCCTTCCTCATCAGATTGTCTCTTTTACTGGGACACCTGTCCCAGGTACGTGAGTCACGTGACGTGACATACGACTAGACTGAAAAAGGGGAATCAATAACAATGCTCAGCCTCGCCCCCCATAAAGCGAGCGTACTCACTACCAAAATGATGATAAAAAAAGACCCACTCAAGGAGAGTTAATATCGTCGTCTGCCATCATTCTGATTCTCTGCAAGGCACGTTCCTTGGCAGCACGTTTAGGCTTGGGGTTGAGCTGAGGAGAGGAGTCTCGGTTGTCATCGTTATCGTCAGGATCATCACCGACCAATTCTTGAATAATTTTGTCGTCGTCCACGGGTCCATCATCACCAGAATCATCTTCGTCCTCGTGGTAGAGCTTCAGGTTCTTGATGTGATGTTCCTCGACGACGTTAGTATCTTCATGCAGTAAGACTGCGAGACGCTTACCGATGATACGAATAATTTTGAAAGGACCACGAAAGCGGCGACTCCACTTATGTTCTCGACGACCCAAGGCCAGAATCTTTTCATCAACCTGGACAGCACGTTCGTTGCTGCGTTTGCAGCTCTTGTTGAGAACAGACTCGTAGGCGCGTTCGCGACGGTCTTGCCATATCGAAACGAATCGTTGGTGGAGTCTGTCGAGGCGGAGAGTTTTGGCGCGAGCTGTCGACGGGGCGTATTACGATTCGTACACCGAAAACCCGTACACTATCGCTTCGTACACGGCTCGTACACTGAATACTCGTTCACTCATCGGATTCATACATCGTCATTTCGTACACTTGAGACTCGTACACGTAATCCTCGTACTCATGATACTCGTACATATAATACTCGTTCATGTAGTAAGTCGTACACTTAAAGTTCGTACACGTGAACCTCATACACTGACAACTCGTACACGAGGACGACTCGTACACCATGCTTGCTGCGTCGCATTTTTGGACCGCGCGCTGGGTGCAATGACGGAGCGGAGGAAGTTATATTGTCTATAGGGAGCGAACTGTTCGCGCCACTCTGTGAGAAAAAGCTTATTAGTGTGAGTGGTATGGTGGTTAAGGTAGCGGGCTTTCGATCGGAAGACTGCAGGTTCGAGCCTATGTGCAGGGACTCCCTCACCAGGGAGGAAGCAGAGTGGCATTAAAGGGCGCGAGAGCGTCTGGCGGAGCCGGCGCGAAAATTTTTTAGGCAAGTCGCGGAGCAGCTCCGCGACTTGCCTATAAAATTTTCGCGGAGTGTACGAGACGACGGTGTACGACTTGAAACTGGGGTTGTGTAAATAAAAGTGTATGAAATGCTGGTATACGAGTTGAAAGTGTACGACTATTATGTGTACCGGTGTTACATGTACGGGTATTACGTATACGAGCATCATGTATGCGAGTTTTAGATGTACGAATCTCTCGTGTATGAGCATTTTGTGTATGACTATTCGGTGTACGAGTATTTCGTGTACGATTAGGAAGTGTATGAGTATTGGAGACATGAGTCGAAAATGTACGACTATTTGGTGTACGAAACGTGAACATCCCGTCGACGTCAGGTCAGTGGGCTCGTCGGTCTCGATGTCGTCGAAGTCGGGGTCGTCTTGTTCAACACGGAGTCGCGCTTGGAGAGCCGAACATGGAGCATAACCAAACATGAGCTCGTAGGGGCAGACGTTCTCCGCACCTTCGTAGTCAATGCCGTAGGAATTGATGCAGTTTTCAAGCATAGCGAGTATAACAGGGTCGTTCCATGACCGACCTGAACCTTCTATCATGGGATGTTCACGTTTCGTACACCAAATAGTCGTACATTTTCGACTCATGTCTCCAATACTCATACACTTCCTAATCGTACACGAAATACTCGTACACCGAATAGTCATACACAAAATACTCATACACGATAGATTCGTACATCTAAAACTCGTATACATGATGCTCGTATACATAATACCCGTACACATAATAGTCGTACACTTTCAACTCGTATACCAGCATCTCATACACTTTTATTTCGTACACAACCCCAGTTTCAAGTCGTACACCGTCGTCTCGTACACTCCGCGAAAATTTTATAGGCAAGTCGCGGAGCTGCTCCGCGACCTGCCTAAAAAATTTTCGCGCCGGCTCCGCCAGGCGCTCTCGCGCCCCTTAACGCCACTCTGCTTACTCCCTGGTAGGGGCGTCCCTGCACATAGGTTCGAATCTGCGGTCTCCCGATCGAAAGTCCGCTACCTTAACCACCATACCACTCACACTAATAAGCTTTTTCTCACAGAGTGGCGCGAACAGTTCGCTCCCTACAGACAATATAACTTCCTTCGCTCCGTCATTGCACCCAGCGCGCGGTCCAAAAATGCGACGCAGCAAGCATGGTGTACGAGTCGTCCTCGTGTACGAGTTGTCAGTGTATGAGGTTCACGTGTACGAATTTTAAGTGTACGACTTACTACATGAACGAGTATTATATGTACGAGTATCATGAGTCCGAGGATTACGTGTACGAGTCTCAAGTGTACGAAATGACTATGTATGAATCCGATGAGTGAACGAGTATTCAGTGTACGAGCCGTGCACGAAGCGAAAGTGTACGGGTTTTCGGTGTACGAATCGTAATACGCCCCCTATCATCCGAACTAGAGTAGAGTTGACCACCCTGTGGCGGGTCTCGACCCAGCCTAGAGTCCAGGGTGCTCTTGGTGCTGAGTACTTCATTTTTAGTCCATGAAGACGGCAGTACTCTGTCATATACTTGCTAAGATGGGCCTTGGCTCGATCGCATCGGAGTCGAACTGGATAGCCAAAGCGGTTGAATATCACTGAGAGACCGTCACAGATATCCTTTGCCTTAAACGACCCAGATAATGGGTATATAGCTGTAAAACTTGAATAGGCACAAGTCACTGTAAGAAGACTGGCCGTAACAGGAGCAGAGTCGGAGCCAACGGATGCTCTCACGGGTCCAATGAGATCTATCCCAACTTCGAACCATGTTTTAGCCTCAACCTTACGGGAGCCTGGGGGTGGTAGCTGTTGGCCTTCAGGATCGACAAGTTGGCAAGAATCACAGCGACGGACGACCTGGCCGGCAAAACGTTTCATTGAAGGGAACCAACAGAAGTTCGACAGACGTGAGGTAACGTTGGGCGACTTGCCATGACTGCTCTCGAGGTGCACCTCCTTTACCAGAGCTTCTCGGAACTCCTTCGGTATAAACAATTGTAAGACCACTCGCCCCCCTAGATCATGTCGAATACGTCTAAGTAGTAAGCCAGGTTCACCTTTTGACCAGAAGAAACCGGGCTTTGTCGATAGCTGTAGAGCCTCGGGGTCGGTGGATGATACGGTCTTGAGAGCGGGTAAGTCCAGGTACTTCTTGATGCCATCAGACCAGCTTGGAGAATCACCATCATCATCGCTATCGGTGTCGTTGTTGGGGAGGGCTTCCTCGTCGACGTCGTCTTCAGGGGTGGCGACCTTGAAGTTGACAATGTTGGGTTCTTCATCGTGGTTCTCGTTGTGGGAGACGGTGCACTCTCGGGCTAGGGCGTCAATGAGAGCAACTGTAGGGGAGGTTCTTGGCAGCCATAGGATTTTCTCGACGGTAGAGATGTAGTTAGAGTAGAGAGAATGCCATGCTCCGCAAAAGTCGGTGATTGCAGATTGCCATTCCCGGGTGGTGTTGACGTTATCAGTGACGCCATAGACGAGGCCTGCCAAGACACCGGAGTTGCGATTGGCGAAGAGGATTTGGGCAGCTCTCTCACGGAAGGTAGACGAACGGGTTAATGCTAGAGCTGATCCAGGGAAGGAGTTGCTATGGAAGGATCCACCGTCGAATGCGGCAGGAAGGCACAGTATCTCATAGTCCTCGCGGTCAACGACGATGTTTTCACGCCTGCAGAGGTCCACGAGGTCCTTGAAGAAAGGTCCGAGTACCGCTACGTTGGCTTCCTTGAGGAAGTTGTTCGGCACTTGTATAACCGATATAGCTACACCAGCCCAGTTGTCGACGTTGGCATCCGTGACCAGAAGAGTAGCTATCGCCCATGGGCGGAACAGGTACAGACTTGGGAGTCCACGAACGTAGAGATGACCCAGGGACCGTAGTGGAGACTTGGCGTCGTTGCAGAGGAGATCGAAACTAGCATCAGCTTGAGAGGCCTTGCCGATGATCGAGTAAAGGTGAGCAAGGGCTTGCTGGCCTTCGGGAGGGAGCCATTGTTTGCAGTACTGGAAAGTTCCGGCCCAGCGTCGAAGAAGTCGTAGGAGAACGTTGAGGTCAGTAGCGTCGTCAAGCTCACGAAGGCAATGATCGATCGCCTTTTCATCGATGGAGTGCTTCGGCGCTGGCAGTATCGTGTGGGAGTCCGCCTTCAAACCGCAGAAGGTGATAGTAGGGCCGTCGCCGCACTTGTCCTCCCGAACGGTGAAGCTGTAATGCCTAAAGAGGTCGATCACGCGCCTCTGTAGAGCAAGGCATGCCTCCTTCGAGTGGGACCCTATGATCACGTCATCTTGAACATGGCAGATGTGACTGCCTGGTGGGACCGTCAACTTGTTGAGAACGTAACGAACGCTTCTCGCGAAGACCAGACTGCTCCATCGCCATCCTTGGATCAGGCATCTCCCGGCATAGATTCTTGGACGATTTTCACCGGGTACAGAGACCCGGATCCCGAAGAGTTTATCACCGAGCGCCGAGTCGATGGAGATACTGCTGAAGGCATCAGCCAGATCAATTTTAGCAAACCATTGACGGCTCGATGGAGGAAAATCACGGAGCAGCATAGCGGCAGTATCCTGGAACTGGTAAGGCCGTTGAGGAGCGGCAAGGTTCTTGGAGTGAACCGTACGGGGTGCAATCCAGATACCATCACGGAGTTGGAGTTCATTTACGCTTCTGAGATCGATGGTCAGGCGGTATCGGTTGACATCAGACTCCGGTATAGGGTGTCGACGGACACGGAGACCGTCTTGTTTATCCACCAGTACAGGCTCATTGATGCACATGATCTTATGCTCGTCGTCAGGTGATACTCGTGCCAGCTTACCGTCGGTCACCATGCGATCGCAGACGTCAGCGAGGATGTACCGATCAGTAGTGCTGCGACTACGAGAGCTCTCACTTCGAGGCATGACAGTTGCCGTCTCGAGCATGGGGATGTTGGCCTTCAACTTGATGGTGCCATTATCGTTGGGGATCTCGTCGAACAGAGGTTGGTTACCCGAAGCCGGAATGCGAAGAAAGGGGAGAGCCGGTCTTCCGAAGAGTAACCGCGGGGTGCATGGCCGTGCCACCAAGAAAGGGAGCTCGATGACCTGAGAGCTGGAGTCAACGTCGGTATGACCGTCGTCGGAACAGAGGCGGAATCTCAGCAGTACAGCGGTGTTATGATGCTGGACCTCATTGTTGCCGAAGACAGTGCGATAGGTGACCTTGGTTGGACGTTCCTCGTAACGAACGCCTCGTAGACGAAGGTCTTCAAGGAGTGTGGAGTCGATGTAACAAGCACCTGCGCCATTATCGATCTGGGCGCGACAGAGTACACCTTGATGGTCGTTGTCGGCAACAGGCAAGACGCGACAGTATTGGTGTAAAGGAGGAAGTATCGGGACATCAAGCGATTCCCCAACGGTAACCAGTTTGAGGTCGGTGTTGCAAGCGGCATTCAAGTAGGAGAAGGAAGCATCAACTTGAGTTGCCATGAGTGCCGACTCTGTCGTTGCCGATTCTTTAGGTCCCGAATCTGCATTGTTTGGCGCCGTGGTAGATGTAGTCGATTGATGGTTTACAGCTGGCTCGATACATACGCCAGCCATGTGACCAGGTTTGCGACACCTCGGGCAAGGAGTGAGGAGAGTACGCATGCAGTCAGCGATGGAATGACTGAAATCCCCACATTTACCGCACCTCTTGTTGAGCTGGTAATCGATAGCAGTTACCCTTGCGAATGTTGGAAGTGGTAGTGGTCATCTTATTGTTGTCGGACTGAACAACTTGCGAATTACCAGGAGGGTGCTCGGTTGGAGGCGGCATCGACAAGTCTTCGCCAGTAGTCAGGATATTACCGGAGGCAGCATGGGAGTACCTCTTCCTCTGGGCATCCCAATCAGTGAGAAGCTCGGCGAGCTCGTTAATATTGCTGACGTTAGGCCATACCGAACAAGCTTGCTCTCGATAGTGAGCAGACAGACCTCTGATGAACAGTTGCTTCTCCTGGTAGGGAGTATGATGGATACCGATGTCGAAGCCCTCATCGAGAACCGCACGGAGTCGGTCAACGAAACTCGTAGGGGTTTCAAGCTTCTCCATCTTCAGGGCGTCAATCCTGGGTACGAACTTGCCGTCATTGTTGGTCGTCTTATACCTGGCCCGCAGGAAACGGTCAGCTTCCTGTAGCTTCTGGAGTGGATCGCCAGTAGAGAGCCCAACACGACGGATGTGTTAACTGAGCTGCTTGTAGACCGACGAATCGAGACACTGAGTCAGGTACAAGTAAGTGTCGGCGGCGTTGAGGTGGAAGTCGGCAGCAGTAGAGGATATGTCAGACAGAAGACACACTATGGGGCGCACATCTTGTTGGCCACAATACTTTCCACCATCAGGCAGAGGTACCTTTGATAGAGCGCTCAAGCCACGATACAGAGTGCCGGAATCCACAGAGCCCGGAGGCGGAGGAGAGACATGATGTAGGTGGTCACCGAGGGACGACCGAAAAGCTTGCGAAGCGACACCATCTGGTGGGTATACATACGGGTCGGCTACATTAGAGGGATGAGGTCCCTGTGGAAGCCCGTCATTAGGAGCGGCGAAAGTGGGAGCAGGTGTACCGCCGAAGGTGGGAGCAGGAGTACCGATGGAGTCCCATGTGCTGACTGCCGTTGTGTCGTGGACAATGGTGAGAACCATCTCTCATCTGGATGACCCGTAGGATCATCAGAGTTGTCGAACGTAGCGATCGGCGAAGGAGCTTTCCCCGTACGGCAGCGACGGAGTTGAACCTTAAGTATGAGGTCGGGTAGGTCGTTGTCGTCGAGATACCATAGGTCGCCCTCCTCGAGTTTGTGAGCTAAGATGAAGGCATGTAGGGCCTCGAACTCATCACCGAGAAGAAGTTGATCGTTAGGAGTGGCGGCGGGATTGGCATCGGAGTTGCTTTCGTTGCCTTGCCCGAGTTCTCCACCAATAGCTGAGCGGTTGGCACTGTTAGACCCTCGAGATTCAGCGTTAACACCGGCAGACTTCTTAGCAACACGAGGAGGCATAGGGGTGATGGATAACTTGATAAGACATTAAGGACAATAATCTCAATGATTGGGCAATGAACCGCAGCGTAAAGCACGCATGCGCATAGCGTTCCTCATCAGATTGTCTCTTTTACTGGGACACCTGTCCCAGGTACGTGAGTCACGTGACGTGACATACGACTAGACTGAAAAGGAGAATCAGTAACAATGCTCACTTTCTTCACTGAGAAGCACCTGAGCGCGAAGTGCTTCCCTGTGCAACAATTTGCTCTGAAGACCACTTGCGTCCTCCCTTGTATTGATCTGCGAAGGGCGAATGATCTTTCGCCCAAGTTGGAAGCTGCAGCACCGACTGGGGTAGGGCCGACGTCAATCAGTGATGCTATTCTCAAGCGTCACACATCGGACGTACATCGGCTCACACATTGGCGTGAACAATATGATTTCGAAGGTGCCGGGTAGTTAAATATCCCACTCCTGGTCGCGTGGGTCTGGGTAGGTCGGTTCGGTACGAACCTGCCCGTGAAGCACCGACGAGGGCAAGACACTCGGGGACCCAGAGCCTGAGTCTAGGCCCAGAAAACTGCGACCCGGCGGGTCGGCCCCGGCAAATATAGTACCTTAACGCTGCCCAGGTCCTGCCACTGGGGCGCGAGTTCATACTGTTCGACTATGAATATGACATTATCTGACTTATTATCAGACTCAGATTACCGGCCATGAGATACGGGCAGGCTAGCCATCGCATCCCGAGATCCTCGACGATAGTAGTTGAACTAGGTGGGTTCAACCGCAGGGTCTCTACCCATCGAGCGACGCGACACAAATCTCACCCGCGGATACTCGAGTGACTCAACTCAATTTATCCCGTATGCTACGCTGCGGTGCGCGATCCCGAATCGCCTCGTCAATTCGACCATCGACCAATCGCCCTCGACTTTGCCTACGGTTTGGACAGGGCACACCAATCCAGAGTGTAAGTCGCACTTCGGTACGGCTACTCATGCTACAAGAGTCGTGTAACACGACGAATCGGTGACTTGTATCGCTGTAGCGGGAATGCAGTCTCTAAACGGACCGCAACCGCCGGAGGCGGCTGCTAGCCGCCAACATGCGCTTCATATAATGCGTGTGCCAGACATTGTCTCAGGCTGAAGTCCAACACTCTCGGCACTTCCTCAAGCTTCGGAATCTGAGGGCAGGCCCTGACCTTCAGGGAGAATAATTATCTATCAAGCGACACTGCCCAGCTGTCACCGCAGCCAATGCCATCCTGCTTACACTGTCAGACTGACAGTAGGCTATGGTGCTCTAACGCTCTAACTGCTGTCGGACAGCAGCCGCAAGTGGCGTTCACACGAGCCTGTGCTTCATGACTCGGCGAGTCGCTCAATCACTGTTCGACACCAGGCCTCCCGAAGGCCTGATGGTGTTGAATCTAATCCTGAAGGGTTAGATGTTGGTTCAACTTGACCGAAGGTTGCTAGGATACTTGTGAGTTCTCGAGCGCCTGGCACGATCAGGGTCGTTGGTTTCGCAATAAATATTTGTTTCCTTCCAAAGGAAAATTAGGAAAAAAATTCCAAAGGAAGAAAGAGTCGAGGAAAAAAAACTCCAAAAATTTGGAAAAAAACTGCTTTTTTTCGACTTTTTCAATGACTCTTTATCTGCTACTCGTCAATGCATGCTAGTGACCAAAAAGATGTCCGAATCTATCCAAGAGCATCATGCCTGTGGCCATGGAGCTGACTAGACTGACAATGCAGAGAAATGATGCGCTATGAATTGAACCTGGGACCTACCAGCTGACGATTATCTTGCAAGTTGCATGTAATACGGTAGATCGTACTACGGGTCGGGACTCACGGCTAAGCGGGAGGATGATCCTCAGGAGTTCTGTCACACGCTTCTAACCTGACTGGTTGAGTCGGGTAGCTAAAGCTGTCTCATCTTTGTTGGGAGTCCAACGGACAATAGTCGGTCGCGGATAAATGGAAGCTCCTATTACGAGTCTCGTGAGTTCTAGGTCTAATCGCCCGAATGATAAGATATTTGCACACTCTCGCGAGTGACCTAGATTCGAAACCTTTCAGCCGATAGTGGTGAGGGCGATCTGCTTATCAGGCCCTCATCCAACAGTGGACCGCTGTCTGTCGGAGCCTCTCTCCACTGGAGAGTCTAAAGCGTGGCTTCAGCACGCGGTTGCGGTCATGCTGCAGGGGAAAGTCAAGAAGAGCAAGTCTGCAAGAATTTCAAAAAAAAGAGCGCAGTCACTGAGTTACCGTGAATCAATCACAACAACCAGAATCAAAGATGATCAGTCATCTGGCGGAATTGCCGAACTTGCCGGCAGGGTTATACACGAGGGTTGTGGCGGACCTTCGCTCGGCGCGACTTGAGAATAAATTTCCTATTTTTTTCCTTTATTTCCCATATTTTTCCTTTTTTTCCTATTTATTTCAATTCGAGAAATAAAGTCGGACTTTCTTTCCGTGGACCAACGACCCTGGGCACGATCCCTCGATCGTCCCGAGTTGGGATTCCCAACGGCCTGGCCGATTTGCTGGGCTTCCGATATCGCCCTGGTCGGTTGACCTAACTCCGGCGTGACTCGGTTGCTTGCTGCCAGCCCTCGAACGGAGCTCTCTTACGCAGCGGTGTACGAGCGAAGGCCAAACAAAGCATATGGCTGGCTATCATATGGCATATCGCAGTGCGAACAAACTTGCCCATGGTGGTGAGCGTGGAAATGGGGCCTGCGATTTCAGAGATTTCCTAGCGCTCCTATCAACCTGCTATCATCAGCGAGTTTTGACGAGTGACGCCACCCACTAAGCGATGACTAAATTAGTCAGACTAATATAGCACTGTGTTAGCCTCGCATTTTGAGCGAGCACCCCCATGCGACAGTGACACTGCCAGCCTTAACTTCATTCCTCTTGCATGCTATGCGACGGACGGGATGGGCCCAAGCCACTTTCTCAGGGCGGGCGAACATCTGTTCTACAGTGTGCGCAGCTGGCGCGAGTAAGATGACGTAAGAATCCGCTCACGCGCATTGAGGTAAGACAGGGAAACTAAGTTCCCGAAACCTCATAAAAGTACGGCAGGGTGAGCCCAGCGGTCTGATCAGTGGACCTTTCATGGGAGAAATCTCGGGCTTGAGTTCACGTGTTGAATCCAGGCGCAAATGGTTCGGCCTCATGTGTCGCCTCGCCTCACGGTGCCAGTGCCAGTGGCACTCGACATGTCTTCGCGATGAAGCACACGGGTCCCGTGTGCGGAGGGACCTTGATAGACCTCCCGCCCTTTCCTCGACTGTCGAGGCTCGACAAGGACTCCTTCTGCTAAGTCGCTCGCGAATGGCAGATCCGCGGCAAAGACGGAACATTCACGCAGCGTGACACTACGGCATGAAGCCGACAGTCCTGATGCAGGTGAGCGAGGCCTACTGTGTCCTTGTGGCATTCACGTGCATGCAATAGCGCCCAGCGTACCTGCCCTGTCCTCGCGAAGTGGCATACGTGGGCTTGCAATGGCATCCAGCACACCTGCCCCGCCCTCGTAAAGAGGCATACGTCAGCTTGCAAAGTGGATCCAGCAGAAGACGGACGGCGGAGTAACGTCAACAGCAGTGTGCCGAGCGAGCCACGAGAAGCAGATTAAAGAGGCCTGACTCGAGCGTACTCTCCGATTCATGAACTGACTGAGAAAATCAATCATCGCCGTCTAGCCTTAACCGGGTCACCGCATGTGGGACGTGGTCGGAGCTCGCTCGCCTCACGGTTTCATGCCTACGCCACCAACTAATACGGTGACGGATCCACGCGACCATCCGTATCGGTATTTAACCTAGTTTAACAAGTTAGCCTTCAATAAATATGATCTCGAAGAAGCATTCTACTCATCAGGATATTACCTCGGTCGGCTGTTGACGCGCGACTGTTGAAAAATGGATCCGCTCGTGCTGTTTGGTCTTCGGAACCAGTGCGGGGCCTCTGTAATTGAACTACTCTCAACTCGCACTGTCGTAGATCGCGAATCCGAGACCAGCATGGAAATCTTATGGGAGCTTCCGAGGCTTTCGAGCTCCTCTGTCGAATAGGGCACGGTGGAATGCGGCCAATGGACAACGATCATTAGGAGCCCATTGAACTTATGGCTCGACGACGGGTCGGTGGTCAATGAGAAGACCTGCCCAGCCCTTGACGGTGAGGATCATATCGTACAGTTGCAACTCGTAGAAACTCTGCTCGTGTACCACAAATTCGTACAGTTTCACCTCATACAGTTTCCAGTCGTACAGTTTCGCTTCGTACATTGTCATTTCGTCTTGTTGCACTTAGTACAGTATCATTCCGTACAGTGTCGAATCTTACAGTGTCCACCAGTACAGTGTCATGTCGTACAGTGTCCGCTCGTGCAGTTTCACATAGTACAGTGTCATATAGTACAGTTTCACCTCGTACAGCGCCAAATCGTACAGTTTCACCTAATACAGTGTTAAACCGTAGGGAAGGACGCACGCTGACGAAGGTTGGAGCTCTCATCGCTTCTCACTCCCCAACGCATCTTAGAAGCGTGACGGAAGTTCAACCATCGAGGCGTGTATGAGAAACACAACGGAAGCTTGTGTTATCATACGCGCTGTTGATGGGCGCGCGCTTTCAAACGGCCAGCACGTGGTACACAAGAAAAGAGCACGCCAGCAGGCCCCCCGTCCGCGCGAACACTTTGCCTCACCAAAACTCTCGTTTCCGCCAGCGAAATTCACAGTTCAGTAAACGGCAGCAACGCTCCGCCTAATGGGAATCATTTTTCCTTCCGCATTTCAAGAAAATGTGTACGCATCGTGTCTAGCCACTTTCTTTAAAGTTACTTCGCATTGTACATGCAGAATTTACTAACCAACACTGTATCGGTTGCAACTGTACTGGACGAAACTGTACCTGCAGCAACTGTACGGCTCAACACTGTACGAAATGACACTGTACTGACTGCAACAAGATGAACTGACACTGCACCATAAGACACAAAATGGCTTGCAACTGAACCAGTTGACACTGTACGAGTTGCAACTGTACCATATGTCACAAGATGAAAGTCGGTTGTACGGATTATTCTTGTACCGCTTTAGCTGCGCACCAGCTGAGACCTGTACCAGTTGACACTGTACGATATGATACTCACCCGCCCTTGAAGAGAATGACTGAGGGAATAAGCAGTCTATTGTGTTTACCACGTTTCATTCGGTGCGGGCGTTTCATCGTAAAATGACACACTCATGGAAAGAATTTTGATTCTGAGGTTTTCCGCACAGTCCAGAAGGCATCTTTCATATGGCCGCCCATTCACTTGATCAAATGATGAACGTCAGTATCATATCGGTCATTGAATTCACCGTGTCAAGCAACTCCACTCGAGGAGCAGCCGAAGCGATAGGTCGCTCCCATGCTGACTGTTGGAGTTACCATCCTTATTATCTTCTGAACTCTGTATGGTCACATTTATGTTGTAGAAACATAGACTTATGAGTTACTTAGAAAACAGTAGACAACTGTACTAGCTCAAAGCTAAGCTACAGGGACAGAATGATCGTCACAAGAGTGAAATGACCCTAAAACACAACAGACCCGATGAGCCGCATAGCTGGGAAATGGGCCGTTTGGGACACTGTATGCACTGATGTGGAACAGTGTCCAAACATAAAGCTGTTTAGAACCACGACGTCGAAGGAGAGTATCGATAGATTACCGGGGATTACAATTACCGGTTCCCTTTCATTCGTTGACCTCCACTTTACATTTCAGGCCCGGCGGACGGTCGTTCGGTCAGCCGAGTCCGACACCCCTGAGAATGTCAAGTCAACTACTGATCACCTCACTAGCGATCTCCATAAATGATGGGTTTGCTATGTCCGAGCTCGTGAATCGATGATGAGGAAACTGCTCACGCCATCAAACAGTTGAGAGGCTCTGAGTCTACTTGAGACTCCAGTGGCTACCTGTACTACCCTTTTGTAGATGACGGTATCCTGAAAAGAAGTGTAGCAAGGGGGAGTATCGCCTCTAGAACAGGTCAGGAGGATGAGCGCGCCCAGACGGTGATGCCGTCTGTTCTATAATGGCTGAAGTGACGGGAGCAGTGCATGCAGAGCTAGGTCGTGCAGGATTCCTACCTACCTTCAGGGAAATGTCCGAGCACTGTTGGTTGGGTGAATGACAATTTGTACAGCGACAACTCGTACACGCTAGGGATCGTACAGACAGTCTGTAACAGATGAAAGGACCACCAAATAGAGTCTGTAACAGACTCTATTCGGTGGTCCTTTCATCCATACAACAGTATATCGTACAGTTCCGACCTGGATAGTGATGAGTCGGACAGTGACAGTTCGTGCAGTACCCACGACAAGTCGTACAGTATGCAGTCATACGCTGACAACTCGTACAGTATACAGAGGTACAAGCTTTATTCGTACAACGTCGTTCGGTTCAGCCGCCTGTTTACACAAATCGCGGCAGTTTTCCTCCGGAGTTATTCGATGGGAAAAACTTCTTGAGGTTGATATGAACTTATGCCACCTGAGCGTTAATCCATCGTCTAAACGAACTCATCCGTTGCCTCACCGATTCGCGAAGACTGTGAGGTCGTAAAACTTGATGGCATCGAGTAGATATCTGTCCGGACATGGGTTCGCGAAACTGCTCCAGCTCGATGAGGAGGGTTCACAATTTAGATTCTGGAGTTCAGACCACAGACGCAGAGGGCCCAGCGGGAATTGCAAATAGTGACAGGCGACCATTCTTCTGAGTTGAACCCGCAGGGATCGACATGGGTAAAACCTAGAGCGAGAAGACGCCCTCCTTTTTGTGACCGGAGACGACACAAGCTACAATGTCACTCTCGCATTACCTAACTTTCAATAACTATCCGCTTACCAATCGCATCCCACGCCTTGAGGAATGCAGCCTCAAGGGTCGTTGTGTCCCCGCCACGTAAGGTCACCAAGCAAACAAACTTGCTTACCACACGCTGTGTCGTGGGAAAAGGCACCCTTTTGATGTACATAACATCCGCACACACGATGCTGAAGGGCTTGGCACCAGCCAGGACACTCCATGAAAACAGATCAATAGATCAACTGCAACCACCGGTCCCGGTCGATACTGGGTGTGACAGGAGCCTGATAAGTGCACAGTTTGTTGAGAAGAAGGGTATCCCTGTGGAGACATCTACGGGGCCGGTATCTTTCCGACTTATGGATTCATCTGCCACTATGAGAAGGTTGGCGTTGAATATCTCTCAGCAAATGGTTGGGTCCATGTCACACGAAAACTTTCATGTCGTTAAGAACACTGCTCTCGGACCGGTGGTGCTGGGCAATGACTTTGCGGCTCTACATCGTCAGGGAATGACATGGGATGAACACGGCCAGATCACTGTTGCTGCACAGGGATGTGTGCGAGGAGAAGGTGAGGAGGTTGTGCACGCCAGGCGCCGCTAAGCGCTTTCGTCGTCGAACGCTGCCACGACAGATCAGAGAGGAGCTCAGAACTCGCCAAGCTATAAATGACCCGGACAGCGCCACGCGCGACAGATTTCAACCCGCCGCCACGACCTCGACGTCGGCCAGAGCCCCGCGCGGTGACGCCCCGACAAGGGGCAGTCCTCGCTGCAAGCGAGGCGAGCCGCCCGCGCTCGGGCCTCATGGCTGAGAGAACGTCGCAGAGTGGCCTTCACCAGCGGGTCGAAAGCGGAGTCTCCCAGCGACCGTCAGGGGCGCTTGACAGCGTTCCGAGCCTCTGCACGGGTCGCGGGTTCGTTCGGGCTTCGGCTTCGTGAGTTGGTTAACGAGCTTAGCTGAGCCAGCCCAAGCTCACAGCTTCGCAGCACAGAGCAGCTGCGGTGAGCTAGTCGCTCGGTAATACTCGCCGGTTTCGAGTTTCCCAATGTTGAGTATTCCCGGGAGTGACTCGATTTTTGATCGATAGATGTCACGAGCTGGAGGTATCCCCGCCGAGGATACCCCGGGCATTAATATCTACCCGTGGGCATTCAACCCTTTTGCCTTCTGGATTGGAAATGGGTTTTCAGGCGAGTTGGTTAAGACAGTAGTGTTTCACGCATGTGGCACAATTTCTAATCTCCCTGAAGGAATTTTAGCTATCTAAATAACCCCTTCACAAATTTGCCGCGATTTGCGTAAGGAGGCAGCTGTACCGAATAACACCGTACGAGTAAAGCTTGTACCGCTGAATACTGTATGAATGGTCCGTGTACGACTGGATAGTGTACGACTTGTCACTGTATGTGTGGATACTGTACTGAACGACACTGTATTTCTGGCAACTGTACGAACAGTCACTGCACGACTTATCACTGTACGGCTTGACAGTGTACGAGATACTCCTGTATGAATGAAAGGCGTACCGAATATAGCCTGTACGAGCCCGGGGGTGTACCAGTTGTCACTGTACCAGTTGTCACTCACCCTCTTGAGTAAGTACATCGTCAACGGTCCGATCCGTGATACGGTGAACTGTGTCGACACTCTGCACAAGTGGCGATCCGTCACTGAGGGGTACTTGGATGTGTACGACCTTGGACGATGGACTTGTCTTGTACGACCTTGGATGTGACGAAGTGCTACTATACAAAAAAGTTAGCGATCCCACCACCACCGCCGGCGCCATCTTCGACGCTCGACCCTGCCGGGATTTGAATGTGTGGCCATCGTCATGCAAGTCGGGAACTATACAAATTCCGCTACAACTATCACCTTGTTCGAAATTAGCATCTCGCCGGTATACATGCATGCGACGATTCAGCACTCTCTCCTCCCACGTGGACTCTGTGGTAATCTCAGTGCCTCAAAGTTCCAAACTCGAGTGGGGCAAAGTTGAGTAGCTTGGGGCCTTATAAGTATTTTGTCGGCACTTTGCAGGAGTCTTACATTTGAGTAGGTTGGGAGTGTGAGGACGCATTGCCAGGTCGTGGAATCTACTCCTCTAGAAACCACAAGGCGTCGACAGTTATATATGTACGAAGCATTACCGACCGAATGAATTTCTTTCGAAAAGGTCGTGGCCGAATAGATGACAATGAGCATATCCTTGGATGAACAGGGTGAGAGATTGTTGATCGAAACAGACACTTTTCCGATGTGCGAAAAGATTGTGGACGAGCCAAAGTTTGCACGAAACAATTGACGCCTCCACCACTATGATCGCCTGCGAGGCTCATCATTTCGACCGACCTGTCTTGCGTGGTCAGCTCCCGTTCATCTGCCGCTACGGCCGGTCTTCCTCTGGGAGTCCTATGTCGCTCTTCCTCGTCGGCCGCTCTGTCTGCTGGTAACTCTCCTCCCACTGGAGCGCCTGCCAAAACTACTGACGACTTTCCGTCATCTCGTCATCTCGACTACGCCTCCCCCGCTCGCTTGACAAATCTGCCTCTTCCCGATGATCGTAATGGACTCGTTTTAGAAGTTGTTGTCTGTCAGGCTTGCTTACTGTAAGTATATTCGTTGAGGTCGGAGACGGTTGTCCTCAGATTTTGCCCGCTGGGCTAGCTCATCAACGAGATAAATATGTTCTCAACCTTCCAGGAATGGTTTGAAGCATTATGTCCTTGTCACTTATGTCTTATGTTTCATGTCACTTGTCCTTGCCGAAGCGGCAAGTTCCCGCTCCTCTCTGGTCTCTGGTCTCTCCGTGTTCTTGCTATGACCGTGTTCGGTAGCCTCGCCTTCTCCTTGCGAGGGCCAGCCCGCCGACATCACTCGCTTAATTCGTGCCATCACCACGATCACTGAGGCTGGGGGCCGGCATTCTACTCTCTTTTGCAGGATATCTTTCCTCTACTTTACCTTTCTCCACTTCTCCCGCCGCATGCTCTGCGGCTTTGGCCAATCATCCAACTCCCACGTGCTACTTGCTTCCACTCTTACCGAGCCTTCGTCTCGTTGATCACTTTAGGGGGACGGGATCACTCGAGCCTTTGGCTCGAGAACAGTGGCTAGCGGGCTTGGCAAATACGTTGGGGATCAGCCTTTGTGGCGCTCCGTCCTCTAAGTCATTCGCGCCCCTCTGTCTGCGGAGCTCGTTTGCTTGCGTCGCTTCCCACTGTCTAATGCGCGAGATAGCGAGATCGCTGTCGGTGTTTTACCCGTACGTTCTTCTCACGTAGCGGTTGATACTTGCCATGAAGGCCTTGCATTTGGCGATCTTGGCCAGAACATGTTAGTTGAAGGTGAGGGATCTCGCTATGACTATACCGATCACTTTCATTATCGCTGCTCTATCTGTCGCTGCGATAGCTACACAGTGTGGCCGTCTTCTCTCTGGATAGATTTAGATTTGCCCCCTTGAAGGCGTCCTTGGGTTGTCCGGCGATAGCGAGTGAGCATTGTTATTGATTCCCCTTTTTCAGTCTAGTCGTATGTCACGTCACGTGATTCACGTACCTGCGACAGGTGTCCCAGTAAAAGAGACAATCTGATGAGGAACGCTTTGCGCATGCGTGTTTTACGCTGCGGTTCATTGCCCAATCATCAAGATTATTGTTCTTAATGTCTTATCAAGCTATCCATCACCCCTAGGCCTCCTCGTGTTGCTAAGAAGTCTGCCGGTGTTAACGCTGAATCTCAAGGGTCTAACAGTGCCAACCGCTCACGAGTAAACTGACCTGACCTGAAATCAGGATCGCTGGAGAGCGTGCTGGGCTTGATCGAGAAATGTTCCGGTCTGGGTCTGGGGCGCGGAAAGGCCATCGGCCAGCTGGAACGCATTGTGCGCGAGGAGTGGTGGAAGGGCTACAGCGTGGTCGCGATATTTATCGACATTGAGGACGTTTTAGACAAGCGTAGTACTTGGTCGGCCCTTAGGGTGCTATTCAACATGGCTCGGATCGCTGCTCCCGTAAGCTCACGAGAGGCACATCACAGGGCGGTGTTACCCCACCGTGGATCTTTAATGCTTTCATGCTTACCTTCGAGAGACCAATATCGCTCTGGCTAACTGTCATTTATGCTGATGATGGTGTCATGTTGTTCCGGTACACCGATGCACTTAGCATCCAGGGCTCTGGGGTCTTTGGCAACGACCATAAGGCTTTGGTGTGAAGGCCTGGAATCTGTGACTTGGCTCTATCAGTTCACGGTGCTTCACCTGTTAAGAATGCCTAGGAGGTGGTCTGCACTATAGATCCTGCGGAAACAATTGAGGTGACCGGAAGGGGCAAACGTCTTCTCGCCCATTGTCCTCGGCTCGAGGAGTCGAGCGCGACTTTACATGTAGAGCCACAACGTAGGCGGCCTGATCGTGAGAGGAAGGCTATTTACGGGTTGCTGTGCCTTATGGAAAAGGAAGATAAGGTGGTGCGACTACAGCATTTAGTGGCCAAGGAGGGCGCGGAGTCTTGGAAGGTCTTGCTTGATTTTCTGGAAAAGCAGGATGACGAGAAGCTGTCAGCTTATTTCAGGGCCGTATTGAGTCTAAAATTTACTTATAAGCCGACTGCGAGGCTCAAGTTCCTAAAGAAGACACTGATAGTGATGCTGATGGTGACCAGGGCAATGATGATAATGATGCCGCTTCGAGCAATGCTCGCGCTGCAGTCCGTAGGTGTTCGAGGTTTGTTGGTCATGTCAATTAACTATAATCGAGTATTATGTTGTGCTCGCCCCGTTATACAGTAGTATAAACGGTGCGGGGGTGGATTGACGCGATTGTAGGCAATTGTATTGTAGGCTTGTTGTCTTGCGATTTCTCAATGCTGTGTCACGTGTCCCATTGTCAGCTGCGTTGTCTCCCTAGCGCTAGATACTATTGATGTTACTACTTTGCTTTTGGGAGACTGCGTAACATCTACTTCAAACAGTACGATTATCTATCTCAAACTCAAACCAGAGCAGGGATTCAATATGAATGGAGGTACCCCGCAGTCTATCGAACTGCGCGTCATTTCTTACTATCCACTCGGGGAGCAGCAGGGACCTTTCGTGGGAGAAATCTCGGGCTTGAGTTCACGTGTTGAATCCAGGCGCAAATGGTTCGGCCTCATGTGTCGCCTCGCCTCACGGTGCCAGTGCCAGTGGCACTCGACATGTCTTCGCGATGAAGCACACGGGTCCCGTGTGCGGAGGGACCTTGATAGACCTCCCGCCCTTTCCTCGACTGTCGAGGCTCGACAAGGACTCCTTCTGCTAAGTCGCTCGCGAATGGCAGATCCGCGGCAAAGACGGAACATTCACGCAGCGTGACACTACGGCATGAAGCCGACAGTCCTGATGCAGGTGAGCGAGGCCTACTGTGCCCTTGTGGCATTCACGTGCTTGCAATAGCGCCCAGCGTACCTGCCCTGTCCTCGCGAAGTGGCATACGTGGGCTTGCAATGGCATCCAGCACACCTGCCCCGCCCTCGTAAAGAAGCATACGTGAGCTTGCAAAGTAGATCCAGCAGAAGACGGACGGCGGAGTAACGTCAACAGCAGTGTGCCGAGGGAGCCACGAGAAGCAGATTAAAGAGGCCTGACTCGAGCGTACTCTCCGATTCATGGACTGACTGAGAAAATCAATCATCGCCGTCTAGCCTTAACCGGGTCACCGCATGTGGGACGTGGTCGGAGCTCGCTCGCCTCACGGTTTCATGCCTACGCCACCAACTAATACGGTGACGGATCCACGCGACCATCCGTATCGGTATTTAACCTAGTTTAACAAGTTAGCCTTCAATAAATATGATCTCGAAGAAGCATTCTACTCATCAGGATATTACCTCGGTCGGCTGTTGACGCGCGACTGTTGAAAAATGGATCCGCTCGTGCTGTTTGGTCTTCGGAACCAGTGCGGGGCCTCTGTAATTGAACTACTCTCAACTCGCACTGTCGTAGATCGCGAATCCGAGACCAGCATGGAAATCTCATGGGAGCTTCCGAGGCTTTCGAGCCCCTCTGTCGAATAGGGCACGGTGGAATGCGGCCAATGGACAACGATGATTAGGAGCCCATTGAACTTATGGCTCGACGACGGGTCGGTGGTCAATGAGAAGACCTGCCCAGCCCTTGACGGTGAGGATCATATCGTACAGTTGCAACTCGTAGAAACTCTGCTCGTGTACCACAAATTCGTACAGTTTCACCTCATACAGTTTCCAGTCGTACAGTTTCGCTTCGTACATTGTCATTTTGTCTTGTTGCACTTAGTACAGTATCATTCCGTACAGTGTCGAATCTTACAGTGTCCACCAGTACAGTGTCATATCGTACAGTGTCCGCTCGTGCAGTTTCACATAGTACAGTGTCATATAGTACAGTTTCACCTCGTACAGCGCCAAATCGTACAGTTTCACCTAATACAGTGTTAAACCGTAGGGAAGGACGCACGCTGACGAAGGTTGGAGCTCTCATCGCTTCTCACTCCCCAACGCATCTTAGAAGCGTGACGGAAGTTCAACCATCGAGGCGTGTATGAGAAACACAACGGAAGCTTGTGTTATCATACGCGCTGTTGATGGGCGCGCGCTTTCAAACGGCCAGCACGTGGTACACAAGAGAAGAGCACGCCAGCAGGCCCCCCGTCCGCGCGAACACTTTGCCTCACCAAAACTCTCGTTTCCGCCAGCGAAATTCACAGTTCAGTAAACGGCAGCAACGCTCCGCCTAATGGGAATCATTTTTCCTTCCGCATTTCAAGAAAATGTGTACGCATCGTGTCTAGCCATTTTCTTTAAAGTTACTTCGCATTGTACATGCAGAATTTACTAACCAACACTGTATCGGTTGCAACTGTACTGGACGACACTGTACCTGCAGCAACTGTACGGCTCAACACTGTACGAAATGACACTGTACTGACTGCAACAAGATGAACTGACACTGCACCATAAGACACAAAATGGCTTGCAACTGAACCAGTTGACACTGTACGAGTTGCAACTGTACCATATGTCACAAGATGAAAGTCGGTTGTACGGATTATTCTTGTACCACTTTAGCTGCGCACCAGCTGAGACCTGTACCAGTTGACACTGTACGATATGATACTCACCCGCCCTTGAAGAGTAGGACTGAGGGAATGAGCAGTCTATTGTGTTTACCACGTTTCATTCTGTGCGGGCGTTTCATCGTAAAATGACACACTCATGGAAAGAATTTGGATTCTAAGGCATTCCGCACAGTCCAGAAGGCATCTTTCATATGGCCGCCCATTCACTTGATCAAATGATGAACATCATTATCATATCGGCCATTGAATCCACTGTGTCAAACAACTCCACTCGAGGAGCAGCCGAAGCGATAGGCCGCTCCCATGCTGACTGTTGGAGTTACCATCCTTATTATCTTCTGAACTCTGCATGGTCATGTTAGTGTTGTAGAAACATAGACTTATGAGTTACTTAGAAAACAGTAGACAACTGTACTAGCTCAAAGCTAAGCTACAGGGACAGAATGATCATCACAAGAGTGAAATGTCCCTAAATTACAACAGACCCGATGAGCCGCATAGCTGGGAAATGGGCCGTTTGGGACACTGTATGCACTGATGTGCAACAGTGTCTAAACATAAACCTGTTAAGAACCACGACGTCGAAGGAGAGGATCGATAGATTACCGAGGATTACAATTACCGGTTCCCTTTCATTCGCACCTCCACTTTACATTTCAGGCCTGGCGGACGGTCGTTCGGTCAGCAGAGTCCGACACCCCTGAGAATGTCAAGTCAACTACTGATCACCTCACTAGCGATCTCCATAAATGATGGGTTTACTATGTCCGAGCTCGTGAATCGATGATGAGGGAACTGCTCACGCCATCAAACAGTTGAGAGGCTCTGGGTCTACTTGAGACTCCAGTGGCTACCTGTACTACCCTTTTGTAGATGACGGTATCCTGAAAAGAAGTGTAGCAAGGGGGGGGTATCGCCTCTAGAACAGGTCAGGAGGATGAGCGCGCCCAGACGGTGATGCCGTCTGGTCTATCATGGCTGAAGTGACGGGAGCAGTGCATGCAGAGCTCGGTCGTGCAGGATTCGTACCTACCTTCAGGGAAATATCCGAGCACTGTTGGTTGGGTGAATGACAATTTGTACAGTGACAACTCGTACACGCTAGGGATCGTACAGACTCTATTTGGTGGTCCTTTCATCCATACAACAGTATATCGTACAGTTCCGACCTGGATAGTGATAAGTCGGACAGTGACAGTTCGTTCAGTACCCACGACAAGTCGTACAGTATGCAGTCATACGCTGACAACTCGTACAGTATACAGAGGTACAAGCTTAATTCGTACAACGTCGTTCGGTTCAGCCGCCTGTTTACACAAATCGCGGCAGTTTTCCACCGGAGTTATTCGATGGGAAAAACTTCTTGGGGTTGCTATGAACCTATGCCACCTGAGCGTTAATCCATCGTCTAAACGAACTCATCCGTTGCCTCACCGATTCGCGAAGACAGTGAGGTCGTAAAACTTGATGGCATCAAGTAGATATCTGTCCGGACATGGGATCGCGAAACTGCTCCAGCTCGATGGGGAGGGTTCACACTTTAGATTCTGGAGTCCAGACTACAGACGCAGAGGGCCCAGCGGGAATTGCAAATAGTGACAGGCGGCCATTCTTCTGAGTTGAATCCGCAGGGATCGACATGGGTAAAACCTAGAGCGAGAAGACGCCCTCCTTTTTGTGACCGGAGACGACACAAGCTACAATGTCACTCTCGCATTACCTAACTTTCAATAACTATCCGCTTACCAATCGCATCCCACCCCTTGAGGAATGCAGCCTCAAGGGCAGTTGTGTCCCCACCACGTAAGGTCACTAAGCGAACAAACTTGCTTACCACACGCTGTTTCGTGGGAAAAGGCACCCTCTTGATGTACATAACATCCGCACACACGATGCTGAAGGGCTTGGCACCAGCCAGGACACTCCATGAAAACAGATCAATAGATCAACTGTAACCACCGGTCCCGGTCGATACTGGGTGTAACAGGAGCCTGATAAGTGCACAGTTTGTTGAGAAGAAGGGTATCCCTGTGGAGACGTCTACGGGACCGGTATCTTTCCGACTTATGGATTCATCTGCCACTATGAGAAGCCATGGCTTTGTGAAGGTTGGCGTTGAACATCTCTCAGCGAATGGTTGGGTCCATGTCACACGAAAACTTCCATGTTGTTAAGAACACTGCTCTCGGACCGGTGGTGCTGGGCAATGACTTTGCGGCTCTACTTTGTCAGGGAATGACATGGGATGAGCACGGCCAGATCACTGGTGCTGCACAGGGATGTGTGCGAG